>SDVV010010389.1:0-16273 GCA_016164225.1 Gammarus roeselii
GAATTGGCACACACCGTGATGCTGCCACCAATGAGGCAGTTGTAATGGCACACACCGTGATGCTGCTTCCAATGAGGCAGTTGTAATGGCACACACCGCGATGCTGCTTCCAATGAGGCAGTTGTAATGGCACACACCGTGATGCTGCCACCAATGAGGCAGTTGTAATGGCACACACCGTGATGCTGCCACCAATGATGCAGTTGTAATGGCACACATCGTGATGCTGCCACCAATGAGGCAGTTGAAAAGTTACCTCGTCAATAAGTCACACCACTAAACAAATCGTATTATTATCTTCAGTAAAATGTAACTGAAACAAATTGGTAGTCATATGTTTTCGTACCATGCAGAAATACGAAAATAAGGTTTTATGATAGATCAAAACAATAAATATTTTAAAATTTACACATTTACAGTGTTGGTACCTTCCCATTTTTTGTGTGGATGAAATAGGAACAAAAGTTGGGGGATAATTGCCACAGAAGCAGAACTGTTACAGGCTGAATTTGTATTAAAATAACAGCCCTAATTTGGTATGATTATTCTAGCAGTTACTAAAATATTACAAGCTCGCAGCAGGTTTTCCTACTGGATTTGTATTGCTCTAATTTAGTACTGATATTATACAAATTGCACAGCGATATATGAAAATACGGTAAGTCAATACGACCCTCACTTTCCCATTATTATTCATTTAACCTACGTTTTGAATATATTTAGCATTGAATTCATACGAATAATATCTGTATTAAAAATGACTATTAATTGTGAATTGCCGTGGGTAAATATGTTTCAAAAGTGTCTGGTCAATTATCTCGATAGCAGATGTCGCCAATTTTTTGTTCAGATGGTCTTCATTTCTAATTAACATGATTTCTCCACTGGGAGTGAAAAAAATCAAAACTGAAAGAAAAATGCTGTAGAATTTTACAAGCTTTATTGTGTAACTGGCTTATGTTATAACGCATAACTCAGTAATTTACTATTGTCAGGTAATTGTATTTCTTATATCGTAGGAATAGTAACTCAAGTGCTAGCTTAAGGATCAAACAAATCCTTCACTGACATTAGTTTAGCTACTCAAAATAATTTTTAAAAAGTACTTTGTTCAGAATCATCGGGTCCCTGAACGTATTTGGAGATACTGCCATTCTATGAAGCAATGATCAATCATCATTTTACACGACGATGGAGTTTCTGCCAGCATAGCATGCAATAGACTCAAATTGATAGAGCAAGATATTTTAAGTTCTATGTAATAGCGGCTTCACTCCACCAGAAAAAGATTTAACATAACAATTTTGGATGGTCACGAATAAATCCTAACCAGAGAAGAAAAATAGTACTGGCATTTGACCGCAAAAAACATACGGGTTAATTTTTTTAAATTTGAACAGCGCACACAGGCATGATGAGTCTTCGTGTCAGATGTCGATGACGAATCATCACAGTGCAGTACACATGTTTTGTAGAGGATACTAATTTTAGTAAAATATTTGTCCACGTTATACGCAGATGACACTAGGTAATAATATCCATGATCTGGCAAGTCGTCGGTTGGCTGATCAATTTAATCAACCCATAATCTATCCCAAGGCTCATCATTTTGTAATTAACGAGATACCGCACGATATGTCCAAAATAAACCTGCTGCCCAAGCCGTAACAGAATCACGGTTAGCAGCGAACTTTAGCGCTGATTCTCAGAACCCAATGATTCATACTAACGTTCTGCAATAACTCTCTCCTGTGCCGAGTCATCAGTCTTGCAGGGGAATGGGACCTGTCAGAGGTGGACGATTAACGGAAGGACGGGCATTCGTATACCCCCCTTCAGTGGCGGAAGTCCTATAAGCGTCAGTGGAGGACATGAAAGGTATAACGATTGCAATGAAGCATTTGCAGGTTGAGGTAACTAACACATTAATAAATACGGAAATGAAGTTACATAACTTAGGCCCAAGATATACACCAGGTGGGTGGGTGGTCGTCGTCGAAATGCTTCTCACATCCTCGCCACAATGAAAGTATTTGGCCTTGAGTTCAAAAGGGTCCAGCCAGGAGCCAGTCCACACACTCCGGGTCAGGAGATATCTTAGAAATCAGTGTCCGAAACAGGATACGACAGCTGTCACTGATCATACCCATCCGCATCGCAGAAATACCTCTAACCTTACTTTTTCTTCCTCTCAGCTGAAAAAACTACCCGCTAATGCTTCATTCTTTTTGATTCAAAAAATATCGTCCTGCACCTCCTTACACCTTTCAGAGCCCCTACACTTTAAACCCTTCCTTCACTCAACATCTCGTCTCCATTTCCACGCTCACTCTCAAATCCCCATGTGAGCGTTTTACGATACTATTTCCCCAAACAACTCTCCATTTGGCGGACACTTATTACGCTTGCACCTTCAGACCACGACTATGCCATTAATTTACACTTACTCGCATTTCTTTCTTGCACACACCCTACCAAACTCTGACACCCACACAACTTTTCCTCCGAGTTCGCCACCAAATAGTATCAACCAGAAACAGCAATTGACTCCACTGTCAACGCCGTTCGTTAGCTCCCAACTATTCTTCACCTTGGCCCCACACACTTTCGTTCAAAATCCTGACCACACCATACATATACACATTGAACAAATACGAGGGAAAAACAATTCTGTCTCCATTAAACCTGACCTCAAATATTTCGCTCGTCGCTCTTTACTCAGACACATGATCTACGCCTTCATAATAACTCTGGAGTGCTTTTAATATAATTCCCGCAAACTTCATACAACCGAAAAACATTTCAAACCGCATCACAACTCAGTTGACTTTATCGTTGGTCTTCCCCAGACCCCAACTGCGTTTAACGGAGCTGAGGGTTGGGTGGCGAAAGCAGGAGAGTGAAGAAGGTTGAATGTTGCGAAGGTGAAATGTTTTAGGGGAAAAACTGGAGTGACGCTGAGAGACAAGGTCGATAATGACAGTATTCGAATTAGAACGGGGATGGTGAAGAAGTTAAGGGACTGAGTTTCACGTGTTCAGAGATGGTTCGGATGAGGATGGATAATTGAAGATTGGTGAACAGGGTGATGAAGGCGGAGAGGAGTGGACGTTGGCCCAGAGGTATACCGAAGTTTGAGTGGATGAATGGCGTGAAACAGGCGTTAGCAAGGTGAGACATAAGTGTGGATGTAACGAAAGAGCATGCAATGGATCGTGCGTAGAGACTGGTTGTGAATGTATGAGTTTTGACGATGCTCTGATGTGCTCTAACCTTTTGACGTCTCGTTGAGAAACGCGATGGTCGTGGGTAAGGGAAAAACGGTTACTATGACGCTGTTGGGGTAAACAGTAACACTGACGGGCCTATCGCTGACATTCACTTCGAATCGAACCACTGACCCAGAGTGTGCGTTCCGGGGTCTCCTGGCCAAACCCTTTAGCAAAAAAGGGGTAAGTTTCAGTGTGACTGCTTGAAAGGAGTGTGAGGTGCGACTTGCCATCAGCCACTCCCCGTTCTGGGGGATTCGGCCTAGTGTCTGTATCTCTATTTTCCAGGTCTACAAGACTCCGAACATAGCCTTTCGCTTTGCTATAGGGAATTCTTTCACACCTGTTCCAGTGCAGATATCTGATCTACTCACCCCACACCTGAAGCCAATCTGTTTCTCGTTGAATTATTTCAAATTTTCTTCATGAACAAAAATACATCTTGATTTTCTGCGTTCATATTAATCGGTTTTACCCTTATCCAGAACGCTTTACATCTGTGTATGTTCGACCTTGGATGTTTCAGTTTAACCTTTTAATGGCAAAAACAATGTACATTTATTACATTCATACTTGAATCTACAACATGACCATTTTTTCAGATTTGAAAATGTGAATTCAACACGACTGCATTGAGAACATTTCAACACGTGTTGGAGGGAATGGAATTATGCATTGAATCTGTTGAGCTGACGCGCATTCATAAAACAGTTCACAATGTGTAATGCAGCCATATTTTCCTCAATATCTACACAAATAAAAGCAAAATGCTAAACATCACTCTTAATAATTTCCTGGATAACTAACTTTCCGCCTTCAATATATCAAAACTCACTGCAGTGACGTAAAAAACAATCATACTAAATCTGAGGATTTGCTGTGTCGGTAATCATCAGTGAAAAACTACTATTGTATAAATGAATTTTAAAAAATGGAGGGTATTCAAAAATATTGGAATATGTAGAGCTACGCGCCTCAATATCAACACTCCAGCCACAAGAAATAGAATTGAAAGTGCGGAATACAATTCAAGCATCAGATTATTGAACACGTCAGCAAATAATGAACAGATCCACCCAACGATATTCGTCACTCCGTAGCGCATTGCAACAAGTCCGAAACCTGTTTACGCAGCAAGTTTTGGTTCCGGGCCACTGTGCATGCCATCAATTTGGCGATTTTACGTTACTTTTTCTGATGATACCAAAAATGTCTCATCCACGCGGCTCGTTCAACGGTCTAAATAAAAGCCCGGGATTCAACGTAAAAAACGTAACGCTTCTGCTCCCAAATTTATGTTTATATATGTAGCTCAACATGTATAGGCTACGAGCTGGTCGGCTGAACAGTTTCTCTTTTCCCGAAAAATAGCGGTTTTGGCCGCTGTTGTGTTAGCGTAAGGCAAGAGGAAATTGACATGCATAATTTTTATTCGCTGCACTGCTTCTTGTTGGTTTCATCGTATGAAAGCTAGCATTGCTAATTGGTTACTACAAAAACCCCACGACCGAATTCGAACACAAATTTTGTCTGTTTCTGTAGTAACAAGTTTAGTGGTAGACCGCCATGCTGGTGTTAATTCTGTATGACGTCAGAGCAATCTGAGGAAAGATTCGTTTAGAGGGCCCATCTCCAGATTAGAGGGCCCATCTCCACCGTAGCTCTGGCGTGGCCTTAGCACTCCAGTAGCGCGCTCTGGCAGATGTTAGAAGGGTTCATCACACCTTTCGTACATGGTCAATACATCTTGGTATGCTCATCTCCAATCAAAAGACACTGCAATACCAACGGATATGTTGCAGCACAAGCCAAGAATTGATGCGCAATTTTGTCCTCTGACGAGGTCAGTGACCAATGCGATGGATTCGATTATAAGATCGCTGATATTTATTTGTCCCCATACTGTAAATATTGTATTAGCAAAATTGTGCATTTTATTGCCTACTTTCAACGATTGTTGTTAGGGCACATTTTCTTTGAAATATTTGACGATAACAATTGCACACGTTGTTCTCACTATAATGATTTTGTTTTTGCCGCGTACCAATTAATTTGCAGTACGTTGTATGATATTCGAAGTCATTAAAACTTGACGATAGACATAAATTTGTATCTAATTAGATTGTTTACATTTGTCCTGAAGTTATCATATCAATGTTGACTTACAATTGTTTATCTTTATTTAATACACATGGGTACAAAATATTTGTACGTGAAGTATAGTATTAGATTAAAAATAAACATTAAACCTCGAAAAAATTTAAATGTCACAAAGGCCAAATGACGAGTCATGTGGTACCAGTAGAGCGCGGATCGCGTAGAAGGTACTATCACACTAACAATATCCGTCCCAACCCCAAATAATTCACACGGACTGTTAACATCATTTTTCTTTCGACATAATTGTTGGAGTTGGCACCAGCAACCAGCTCGTGCGTGATTAGATGGCGAGTCGCCTGCTAATAACTGGTTGCTATACCTGGCGCTAAATTCTTATATAGCTAACGTCAGATCATCCCCTTTCATCTCCGCCAACTGTCAAATCAGCCACAAGTTGTTTCGACCACCTACCTACGGTACCATTTTTTAACAGCGAACATCCATAGCATTCCTCAGTCAGACCAGCTACTGCCATATAAGCCACGAGTTGTTCCGCCAACCGAACTAAGGTACAATTTTACTGGTCATCACTCGAATGAAACTTTTCCTACCCAACCTAACCTAACCTAGGGGTACGGGTTTCTAACCCGCGGGGCAAAGGTACGCATTTCTAAGCCGCGAGGAAAACGCACGTATTTTTCTAGAGTCCTTAATGCCATTTTTAGCGGTTATGACAGTTTATTGAAGTTTCATTCGAGTGATAAGAAGTACAATTGTACGACTCGTGACTGATATGACAGTGGCAGCTCTGAGTGAAGGGTGTTATGATTGTGGCGCAAATGCGCGTGGGCTGAAACATTGTTTTGTGCGAAAGCACGTGTGCTGAAAGATCTTTAGCGGTTATGCCAGTGTCCGGCCATGAAAGTAAGCTGAAGTGAAGTGGCGATAGTGAGCGTGTGTGGAAATCATTTTAGCGGGAACGCTGGGCTCCCCTAATAACAACAGACGATAATCAAACCCGCAGTGTGCTCTCTAACACTTCACTTCGACTTGCTGCCTTTGTGATTTGATTGGATTAAGGGGCTTATATCCACCGGAACTCTGTCTTGGGCCTTAGTGAGCTCCCTCGTGAGACGACCTTGTGATTTACGACATTGGCGGGGCAGCAATCAAGAGCCAGCTTCGCTCCTCATTAGCTGCGGTAATAAAACTCTCGCAAGGAATAATGAACCGCAAAAAGCGACAAGTCAGCTAGCAGTCTCAAAGTAGTCTTGCCCGCATTTTTAGGGGTCGCTATCCCTGGGGCTAAATTGTTTTATAGCTAACGTCAGATCAACCCCTTTCATCTCCGCCAACTGCCTTATCAGCCACAAGTTGTTCCGACTACCTACCTACGGTATCATTCTTCAACAGCAAACATTCATAGCTTTCCTCAGTCACACCAGCCACAGTCATATCTGCCAGTGACATTCTGCCTAAACTCTGTTTCAGTCCACGTCAGAATCAGCCACAAGGCGTACCATTTTACTGATTATCACTAATGAAAAATTTTTCCTACCCAGCCTAACCTAACCTAGGCTACGTTTTTCTAACGCGCGGGGCAAATGTACGTATTTCTAACCCGCGGGGGCAAACATACGTAGTTTTCTAGTAAACGTAATGCCGTATTTTAGTGTTTTTTTATTGAAATTTCATTAAAATGATAACCAGTAGGTTGGTACGCCTGTTTAGGTGTAAAGACTGGCTGATATGACAGCGGCAGATTTTTAAGTGGCGGAAACTGCGTGTGGGCTGAAACATCGTTTAAGTCGAAAGCACGTGTGCTGAAATATTTTTAGCGGTTATGACAGTGTCCGGCCATGACAGTGAGGTGAAGTGAAGTGGCGATTGTGCGCGTGTGCGGAAATAATTTTAGCGCGAACACTGGGCTCCCATTTTTTGGATCTAGCTCATGCGTACTGTATTAATCCAGCTGAGCGTTTACAGGTCATTCTGCAAACCACAATTCCATTGCGAGATTAAATGAGACAAAATTTGATCCAATTATCTTTTGGCTGCGTTGTTTACGGTGGGAACTGAGATGTCCGATCGTCACCATAGTAACGGTTTAAAAGCGGTAATCACGGTCACTGGAATACGACGAGTCCTAACAACCTATCGGAGTGACGTCATAATTCCATAAGGGTGGGCAGTTACCCTCGCAAACACGCAACAAAAGTACGATTGGAATCCAACTTCACCTTACATCGAAGTCTCCTTTCATTTCAACGAAGGTTGCGTTATGTTTGCTGAAGGTACCTGAATACATGAGATTTTAAAGTAGCCAGGGATGAGCCATGAAAGCGTAACCAAAGTGCCATCCACATCGTTGCTAGTGGCGGGCTGTCTATACTGAAGTGCCATCCACATCGTTGCTAGCGGCGAGCTGTCTGTGACTGATAACCCATCCACATCGTTGCTAGTGGCGGGCTGTCTGTGACTGATTACGCATCCACATCGTTGCTAGGGGCGGGCTGTCTGTGACTGATTACCCATCCACATCGTTGCTAGTGGCGGGCTGTCTGTGACTGATTACGCATCCACATCGCTGCTAGTGGCGGGCTGTCTGTGACTGATTACCTATCCACATCGCTGCTGGTGGCGGGCTGTCTGTAACTGATTACCCATGACAGACGTGGGCTAACTAGGTCTCATAGTACTCAGTGACATTGGTAGGCTTGCATTGTTCTTAGTTTGAAAATTGTCGTAAAAAACATTTCTTTACTAGTACTTACTTTGATAGCAGTGATATTTCTTTCATAAATCCCGTATTTCGCTAAACACATTTGATGAAATACAGAAGGAAATAACATTGAAACAGTGGGAAAGTGTTTTAAAAACACATATGAACTCTTGTAAATGTACGTGTTGTGGAATAAACTAAGTGTTTATTCCACAACACGGAGAATTGGATTGTTCAATGTTAGCTAAACTCTGCTGAAGGAGTAATTGGTCAATAGACTCAAAATTCGTGCTTAGCTAATGATAAAATTTGTATGTTAATCGCACTAAACTTCGTCTTTCAGATTTAAATTCCAGACAAGAATAAAGAAATTTGAAATGATATTTACATTCCGTATGATAACTGAATAATAGTTATATACATTGTTGCGAAATAATGATACTATTATGTATTTGTTCCTTGTTTAAACCCCTGAGAATGCATAATAGTGGCACTACAACCAGACCATTTTAAGGTAGAAACACGAGTAACAACATAAATTTATCTATGAGTAAATAAATGTATTTCTTGCAATAACAACGATGCCAGTTTCTCAAAACGTGGTGGATAGAGTGCTGGTGTTTTTTGTGTTGATTTCAAGAAAAGTGGTTAGGAGGTTGATGGACGTTGAGTGTAGAGTGTTGATTATTAACTGGTGAGAGGAAGATGGTGAGTGTAGCAGGGGTGGAGAGGGAACGAAAGATTGGGAAGAGAGATGGTAGTCGAGGCGAATGAATTTAATGTGGCAAGCAGAGATGAAAAGTTCCAGCATGCGTTGAAGAAGAAACATGACATTGTGAGAAAGCATGGCCTGATTAATGTTTGTAGAAAATGGGATACGTTCAGAGATGCGGTGTTGAGATTAGTGAGAAATGTGTGTGGTGTGCGCAGTTTCGGATTGTTTTAAGAGAAAGGGAAGGGCTGCAAGTGGTGGAACGATGGTTAAAATGACAGTGGCGCGGAAAAATAAAAAGGAATGGTTACACTCGAGGTCGGCAGTAGTCTATGGCAACTATAGAGAAATGAGAGACGAGAAGAGAGCAAAGAGGGACACAAATGTTGATGCGATAGGCTGTTGGGCAAGTATGTTGAATAAAATATATGTTCTGGGAAAAGGTGAAGAGGGTGAGAAGAGGGGAGGTGGTGATAGATGTAAACAACCGGTACTTGTTGGAGAGTTGTGATGCACGGAAGAGGTAAGCAGAGGGTTTAGCAAGTGGTTGAATGTTGAAAATGTCTGGGAGGTTGAAATAGTTTTGAAAGTTATAACTTTTTCTGGTTTCACTGAGGGAGAGGCACAGAAGGTGATTGAAGCGCGATCAGCCCCTGGTTTGGAAACCGTTGCAGCTAATTGGCGAAAAAAGGCGGAGTAACTGTGATCGAATGGTTGGTGAGGCTACTACATGTGTACTTTGTGTCGGACGTGATGCCAATTGAGTTCCACAGTGCTTTTATTGTTCCGCTGGATACGGAGAAATGAAATAAAAACGAATGGAGCAACTCGAGAGGCTAGTTTGTAGTGTTTGGTGAATAAGTTGTGAGTAAGAGTGCTAATCATGAGGATTGGAGACCGTGCGATTGACGAAGAACAATGTGGTTTTAGGAGGGTAAGAGGGTGGGCAGACCCGAATTTTGCAGCAAAACAAGTCTGTGAGAAGAACTTGCGAGAAAAGGTAGTGCTCTGGACTATCAAGGATCTCAAAAAAGGCTTACGATATGGTCACGAAGGATGCGTTGTGGAGAGCATTACGTTTGCAATGAATGGGCGACAATTTGTTGATAGTAGAGCGCATGTAGTATTAGATTAGATTAGAATAAGGAAAACAAACGAGCACGAGTGCTCATGTCGAGTGTTTCATTGAAAGAAGTGAAAGAAGAGTGGGGGATAGTCAACAAGGCTTTATAAACTCACGCACACATACAGAAAAAGAAGGTTGTAAGGATAGAAAGTAGATAAACCACAACTACCATCACCACCATACTAGTTACTAACTACCCTACTACTACCCGAGGCATTTCAGCCCAAGAGAAAAATAGGTCGAGTCAGGTTGACTTTTTAGGAACGGAGCGAACAAGATGAGAAGTGAAGTACTTAGGTTTCAGGTGATCGCATCTCAGACTGTCGAGCAGAGACGGACACGCCCATACGCTCAGCCGACTCATACTTTTCCTCGAGCGCATGCCTGTCGGCTTGCCCCAGAGGTTGGTTTAGACGGACTCCAACTATGTATTGAGTCTACTTCGAAGGAGCATATGGGTATTAAATTTTGACAAGTATGTGCACATTTGGGGAAAGCACCACGCCCAGTTGCCCGGGTAGTGGTCCTCCCCCAGGTGTTCAGAAGATTAGGTCGTCTGTACGCAAGCGATTCCTTGAAGGCTGTCGCACTTCAAGGTGAAACGTCGGAGTGACCTCTCCTAAGGATAGATCTGCCCTTGGCTGATCTAGAGTATAGCTTGGAATTTCAAAAATGTGGTAAAATTTTGATAAGTGCAGATGTAAAAGACCTCCACACCCTGTTTCCTGAGAGTGGTTCTCCATGATGTTCAGTAGAGTAAGTCTCTGAACACGTGTGATTGGTTCTATAGGAGCATTTCAAATTTCATGTGAGACGTCAGAACGACATCTGCTAAAAAAGGTTGCACGTTACAACTCCTGAGTTTAGTCACGTTCGATAATATTTTTCAAGTTGGACAAATAGTTATGGCAGAATTTAGTAAAAACGGCATGAGATCAGTATTTACATTTTGAATTTAGACACAAGTCAAGAGAGACGCAAATATTTTCAAATTTTGACAAGCATCTACATAGAACTTAATCCGAAAAAGCAAGATCGATATTGAAATTGACACTTCGCCGAGCCTCTGTGGGAAGGGGGTTAGTATTTATACTCTACTCCCTGCTGCATCAGGTCCCGCCCGAATCTGTGCTACAGGAGAGAAGACGGTTAGTTATCCACATTGCACAAGGGAATAAATTTCAAGGTGAGATGTTACTGGGTGCTATATATAGATTCAAATATGCTCAGGGGAGATGCCAGAGGGACATCTTCAAGAATATTTCATGTTTCCGGTGAGATGCCAGAGGGACATCTAGCAATTATTATAATTTTACTAGGTAACCGATGCGCTGCTAAGGTTAGTATTGCAGGTTCCTTGAAGGCTGACGCATTTCAAAGTGAGACGTCTGAGTGACATCTCCTAGGAAAGAGTTGCTCGTGGGAACTCCCGAGTTTGGTCAAGGAAAACACGAGTATTATAAATTTTGAAAAACTGGTATTATTGCAAGCTTCAGTCAAAAAATGGCACAAGTATTGAAATTTGAAATTATGTCGAATCAATTTTAGTCAAAAGAAACAAAGGTTTCCAAGTTTTTGATCAATTATTGCAAGATTTATTGCACAAAGGCATGAATGAATATTTTAAATTTGGAATTGACTCGCAAATCGAGTTCAGTCAATGAATCGAAAATTGTTTAATTTTTGAAGAGGGGGTCAGTTGATAAGCTTTGCTCTGAGTCATGCTGCAACAGGTCTCTCCCGGATCTGCGCTACAGGAGAGAAAGAAGACTGTTAGTTCATCAGCAGAGGAAAAAGTTTAAAGGTGAGATGCCGGAGGGGCAGGTGCATTAATTGCACACTGGTATTTCATATTTCAAGCTGAGATGCCGGAAAGGCATCTCTAATAAATTTTGAGTATATTTTCATTTCTGCTGAGATGCCTGAGGGGTTTTATATCTTTTAAGTGAGATGCTAGAGGGACATCTAAAAGAGATGTCACCAGCGCTGCTATTTTGTATATCAAGGAAAACTGCTTTGCTATTGTTGTTTATTGTCAGTCTTTTTCTTCTTTACTTTTCCTTCCTGACACGAAGGGAAAGAGAGAAGCATCGTGTCGACAGTGTCCTTCCATAGCAAGGTACTCACTGATTCGACAGATGGATGTTATCCCCATTTTTCTCCTTTCTTTTCTCTCTCGACAGGGAAGGTAGAAAAGTCAGGAGAAAAATCCCTCCGTAGGAAGATACTCACTGCCTCAACAAGGGATGATATCTGTCAATTCTACGTCGTACCTAAGAGTTGAGCAAGCTTTCTTCCTGGTGCGGATTTGAGTTTCGCATATCATGTGGTGTGGGGTGAGCTGCCGTTGCGGCTCATCGGTAAGCGTCACTGGGACGCCAGAAGACTTTACCCGCACAAGTTGATCGAATCTACGTCGTACCGTAGAGGTGAGCAACGCTCTCCTCTTAGTGCGGGTTAATTTCACATAGCATAGTGTGTGTGGGTGAGTCATTGTTGCGGATCATCGGCAAGCGTCGCTGATCCGCATCTATCTATCTTTCCCCATTTTTCTTCTTTCATGTCTCTCCCTCATGGGGGGGGGGGTAAAAAGTGGAAAGGAATATACCATCGTGTTGGCAAGGTCTCTTCATTGGAAAATACTCATTGCCTCAACAATAGATAATATCTGTCGAATCTGCGTCGTACCGTAGAGTTGAGCAAAGCTCCCCTCCTGGTGCGTATTCGATTTTCGAATGTCATGGGGTGTTGGGGTGAGTCGCCGGTAAACTTCATCCGCACTAGTTCCCAATTGTGTCTATCTCTCCCCGTTTTTCTCATTTCTTTCCTCTCCCACAGGAAGGGTAGAAAATTAAACAGAAAAATGCCTCTGTGTGTCAAGATTCCTACGTAGGAAAATACTCGTTGCCTCAGCAATGGATGATACCCGTAGAATCTAGGCAGTATCACAGAGTTGAGCAGCTCTGCTCTTGGTGCGGGTTCGATTTTTGTATTGCATGGGGTGTGGTGATGCTGTCGCCGTACCACATAGGAATAATAAAAATAAAGAGTAAAAATATATGGTATCCCTCCAAGTCGTCACCACCGCATTGAGTTGAGCAAGCCCTACTCATAGGCGGTGTCGATTCTTGAGATGCCATAGTCCCTCATCTGCTTATCACACTTTGGGGACAGCAGATGGCCTCGCAGGCGAGCGGGATGGGTGAATGCGAGTACCGTTACGGGCTCACACCCAGTACCGGTGGCCCCGACATGGGTTCAGGGGTGGGTGCGAGTCGCCGTAACACCTCTCACCCGGTGAATTCCTATAGGAATGATCGTTTCCGAAAATTTATCAGTCTATCTGTACAAGCAATGCAGTATTATCAGTATGTCTGTATTTGCGATGTTATTGGTTGAAAGCGTTCCGTTCCGATATGGAGTTTTTCAGCCGCTTGAGTTGGTCAGCAATAGCAATCATTACATTGTTACTGATAATAAAATTGTGAGTGATAATTAACAATTACTACTACCAGCGACAATAATATTATCGTTACTAATAATTTATTTATTTGCAGTAATAGCTTTAATTGTGAAGAGAGCCATGTCATGCTCCTTCCTTATATCCCTATAATTGTAATCTTGACAGTTCATGGGAAAGTCGTGTCGTCCTCAGGTTAAACGAGTCACGTAGCCCAGTGCTTGTCAAGCGCGTTTATGAAAGCATTCACGGATTCAGAACCTACTACCGCGGCTGGTAAGTTGTTCCAAGCCCCCGACATTGCGATCGGGAAAAAGTGTTGCGCTATAGTCGTAGCGAAATGGTTTTCCACAAGTTACGCTCCGGTTTTTCGGGTACGATTGGCGTGGTTCCTGTCGAAGAGGTCGACAGTGTTCGCATTGTTGAATCCCTTCAGGTATTTGAAGGTTTCAATGAGCTGACCTCTCAGCCTTCGCTGCTCGAGGGTGATGAGGTCAAGCTCTTTAAGCCTATCCTAGCGGCTGTGGTGGCGGAGTTGCGGGATGAGCTTAGTTGCACAATGCTGGATTCGTTACAGTTTGGCTATGTCCCCCTCATGTGTGGAGACCTGAATTGGACTACATACTCGAGGTGGGGATGCATGAGGGACGTGAACAACGGCAGTACTATGTCCTTCGTTTTGCAGAGGAAGTTACGGGAGATGTAACCAAGGTTACGGTTAGCTAGCTATCTTGTAACTTTCTTCGACCTCCGGGTTCCCTTTCATATCTTTCGAGATAAGGACACCCAAGTCTCCCTGCTGGTCAACAATTACAAGATCGCTTCCTGCCATCGTGTGGTTGAAGTTGGCATTGCGACACCCCATGCGCATACTGTAACTGTACATTTTGCAACATTGAAGGGCATCTGCCTCGCTTCCGACAATTGGACGAGTTTTTCGAGATTTTGTTGAATCTCAACTCTGTCTCTCTTCCTCCGTGCTGCATGGCCGAGCTTCGTGTCGTCGGCAAACTTCGATACCTCGGACATAGATGAGGAAGAGGATAGGAGTCAGGACACTGCCCTGGGGCACCCCAGAGGTAACAGGGCCCACTAGGACAAAGCCTCGCCGATGTTGACTCTTTGATTGCGTCCTGTTAGCCACCAAGCCGAGCTCAGAGACTTTGTGTAACAGTCTCCTGCGCGGCACCTTGACAAAGACTTTTTGTAAGTCCAGGTAGATTACATACACTGCATTGCGGCGGTCGTACACGTTGATCACCTCAATGAAAAAGTCCAGCAGATTGGTCACACAACTCCTCGTTCGACGAAAGCCGTGTTGAGTGTCTTGAGTGTCATGAATGAGTCCGTTATCTTCCAGATGATCGACGAGATGATTTCGTATCAATCGCTCGATGGTTTTGCACGCGATCGACGTCAAGCTGATTGGTCAATAGTCGTTGGGCGATTAACGGTCACATTTCTTGAAGATTGCCGAGACATTGGCAACTCTCCAATCTTCGGCGACCTCGCCACTCGTCATCGATAAGTCGACGATGTGGGTCAGGGAGCTCGTCAATTGTTCTCGAGTTTCCTTAAGAACTCTTGGGTGGTGTCCATCACGACCAATCGATTGTAAATGTCCAGTCGCTCAAGTTGAGTCTGACTTCCCCAGCGTAAACAGTATCTCGTTGGTACCCGGGGTCCTCAACTGTGAACACTGAACGTGAGAAGCTATTCAGGACACTGGCCATGTTCTCAGGTAACGTTCTGAGGACACCATCTTCATCCATTAGCGGACCAACTGAGTCCCTAGCAATTCTACGCTAGTAGCTATAATGGGTGCGAAACGCGGATGGGACGATGTAATTGTTAGGAAGTATCTAATTACATTGTGCGTCCGACATAGTCCTTATGTAACTCGGACATTGTAATCATTAATTACTTGTAAGTCTAGTTAATTGTTTTTGTGGCTAATTTAATTAATTTTTGGTGTATCCAAACGCGGATGGGACAAAGTAATGGTTAGGAAGTATCTAATTAAATTGTGTGTCCAACTTAATCCCTATGTAACTCGGACATTGTAATTATTAGGTCTTTATAGGTCATGACAATTACTCCTGTGATCAATTTAATTACTTATGGTTTTGCGGGAACGCCAAGGTGGATAGAGGAGGAGGATAGGGGAGGGAAAGTTAAGAGGAAGAGATGGGTAGGGCCAAGACAGGCCTCTATCTGTCAATGACCTACAGAGATCTTATCTCGAGATGTGCTCCCCTCGTTACGAGTTTTGACGGCTTGTTACAACGTATTGTACACGGTAGGTTTAATTGTATTGGGTTATTTTGATTTATTTATATGCAAGAAATGATGGTATGGTACATATTAGGATGTTTGTTAGTGAAGAACTGATTTTGAATAGGATACTTTTATATCGTTTTATTCAGTTTCAATTATTTTTTATTGCTTAAACCTGATTTACTTACGGTATTCGTAATCGATGTAGTTACGCGAGAAATTATGGTATGGTACATATTAGCAGGGTTGTCGGTCTAAAACTCAATTTGAATAGGATACCTTTCTATCGTTTTATTAGGTTTCGTAAGCCGGTTGTTCTCTTTAATGACATTTATTACTCAAACCTTATGTTATGTATGGTGTTCGTATTCGATGTTGTTACTATAGGCATAGGATATCATTGCTAGATCGTTATAATACGTAGATTTTCACATCTTTCTCTCTATAAGTGATGACCATAGCTTATACATTGTTTTCCATAGCACAATCGATATTAAGTGATGAAATCCATCCGCTCAGTTTCAGATAGTAGCTGCAGATACGTTCACGTATTTGAAGATGTGTTTTTTGTTGGCAATTAAACAAGGATAAGATTTAATTTATATAT
>SDVV010010390.1:5045-16272 GCA_016164225.1 Gammarus roeselii
GTATGAGAGTCTTAGACTCAATATGAGTCAATGAGGAAGATAGTATGAGTGTCTTAGACTCAATACACTCGAGTCAATGAGGAAGATAGTATGAGTGTATTAGACTCAATACGCGTCATGAGGAAGATAGTATGTGTGTTTTAAACTGAATATGAGTCAATCAGGAAGATTGTATGAGTGTCTTAGACTCAATATGAGCCATGAGGTAAATAGTATGAGTGTTTTAAACTCAAAATGAATCAATGAGGATGATAGTATGAGTGTCTTAGACTCAATACGAGTCAATGAGGAAGATAGTTTGAGTGTCTTAGACCTAATACGAGTCAATGAGGAAGATAGTATGAGTGTCCTAGACTCAATATGAGTCAATAAGGAAGATATTATGAGTGTCTTAGACTTAATACGAGTCAGTGAGGAAGATAGTATGAGTGTCTTAGACTCAATACGAGCCAATGAGGAAGATAGTATGAGTGTCTTAGACTCAATACAAGTCAATGAGGAAGATAGTAAATATGAGTCAATGAGGAACTTAGTATGAGTGTCTTAGACTCAGTATGAGTCAATGAGGAAGATAGTATGAGTGTCGGAGAATCAATACGAGTCAATGAGGATGATAGTATGAATGTCTTAGATTCAATACGAGTCAATGAGGAAGATAGTATGAGGGTCTTAGACTCAATATGAGTCATGGGGAAGATAGTATGAGTGTCTTATACTCAAAGCGAGTCAATGAGGACGATAGTATGAGTGTCTTATCCTCAATATGAGTCAATGAGGAAGTTAGTATGAGTGTCTTCGACTCAATATGAGTCATGAGGAAGATAGTATGAGTGTCCTAGACTCAATATGAGTCGTGAGGAAGATAGTATGAGTGTATTAAACTCAATATGAGTCATGAGGAAGATATTATGAGTGTCTTGAACTCAATATGAGTCAATGAGGGAGATAGTATGAGTGTCTTAGACTCAATATGAGTCAATGAGGGAGATAGTATGAGTGTTTTAGGCTCAATATGAGAAAATGAGGAAGTTAGTATGAGTGTCTGAGACTCAATACGAGTCAATGAGGAAGATAGTATGAGTGTCTTAGACTCAATACGAGTCAATGAGGAAGATAGTATGAGTGTCTGAGACTCAATATGAGTCAATGAGGAAGATCGTATGAGTGTCTTAGACTCAATATGAGTCAATGAGGAAGATAGTATGAGTGTCCTAGACTCAATACGAGTCATGAGGAAGATAGTATGCGTGTCTTAGACTCATTACGAGTCAATGAGGAAGATAGTTTGTGTGTCTTAGACTCAATATGAGTCAATAAGGAAGATAGTATGAGTGTCTTAGACTCAATATGAGTCAATGAGGATGATAGTATGAGTGTCTTAGACTCAATATGAGTCAATGAGGAAGATAGTATGAGTGTCTTCGACTCAATAAAAGTCATGAGGAAGATAGTATGAGTGTCTTAGACTCAATATGAGTCAATGAGGAAGATAGTATGAGTGTCTTAGACTCAATACGAGTCATGAGGAAGATAATATGAGTGTCTGAGACTATAAATGAGTCATGAGGAAGATAGTGTGAGTGTTTTAGACGCAATACGCGTCATGAGGAAGATAGTATGTGTTTTTTAAACTGAATATAAGTCAATCAGGAAGATAGCATGAGTGTCATAGACTCAATACGAGCCAATGAGAAAGATAGTATGAGTGTCTTAGACTCAATACGAGTCAATGAGGAAGATAGTAAATATGAGTCAATGAGGAAGATAGTATGAGTGTCCTAGACTCAATACGAGTCAATGAGGAAGACAGTATGAGTGTCCTAGACTCAATATGAGTCAATGAGGAAGGTAGTATGAGTGTCTTCGACTCAATATGAGTCATGAGGAAGATAGTTTGAGTGTCTTAGACTCAATATGAGTCATGAGGAAGATAGTAGGAGTGTCTTAAACTCAATACGAGTCATGCGGAAGATATTATGAGTGTCTTAGACTCAATATGAGTCAATGAGGGAGATAGTATGAGTGTCTTAGACTCAATATGAGTCAATGAGGGAGATAATATGAGTGTCTTAGACTCAATATGAGTAAATGAGGAAGATAGTATGAGTGTCTTAGACTCAATACGAGTCAATGAGGAAGATAGTAGGAGTGTCTTAGACTCAATACGAGTCAATGAGGAAGATAGTTTGAGTGTCTTAGACTCAATATGAGTCAATAAGGAAGATAGTATGAGTGTCTTAGACTCAATACGAGTCAGTGAGGAAGAAAGTATGAGTGTCTAAGACTCAATACGAGCCAATGAGGAAGATAGTATGAGTGTCTTCGACTCAATACGGGTCAATGAGGAAGATAGTAAATATGAGTCAATGAGGAAGATAGTATGAGTGTCTTAGACTCAATATGAGTCAATGAGGAAGATAGTATGAGTGTCGTAGACTCAATACGAGTCAATGAGGAAGATAGTATGAATGTCTTAGAATCAATACGAGTCAACGAGGAAGATAGTATGAGTGTCTTAGACTCAATATGAGTCATGGGGAAGATAGTATGAGTGTCTTTTATTCAAAACGAGTCAATGAGGACGATAGTGTGAGTGAATTATACTCAATATGAGTCAATGAGGAAGATAGTATGAGTGTCTTAGACTCAATAGGAGTCAATAAGGAAGATAGTATAAGTGTCTAGACTCAATATGAGACATGAGGAAGATAGTATGAGTGTCTTAGACTCAATATGAGTCATGAGGAAGAAAATATGAGTGTCGTGAACTCAATATGAGTCTTGAGGAAGATATTATGAGTGTCTTAGACTGAATATGAGTCAATGAGGAAGATAGTACGAGTGTCTTCGACTCAATACGAGTCAATGAGGAAGATAGTATGAGTGTCTTAGACTCAATACGAGTCAATGAGGAAGATAGTATGAGTGTCTCAGACTCAATATGAGTCAATGAGGAAGATAATATGACTGACCTAGACTCAATACACTCGCAGTCAATGGAAAATCGTATAAGTGTCGTAAACTCAATCTGAGTCAATGAGGACGATAGTATGAGAGTCTTAGACTCAATATGAGTCAATGAGGAAGATAGTATGAGTGTCATTGACTCAATACGACTCAATGAGGAAGATAGTATGAGTGTCTTAGACTCAATATGAGTCAATGAGGAAGATAGTACGAGTGTCTTAGACTAAATACACTCGAGTCAATGAGGAAGATAGTATGAGTGTCTTAGACTCAATACGAGTCAATGAGGAAGATAGTATGAGTGTCTTAGACTCAATACGAGTCAATGAGGAAGACAGTATGAGTGTCTTAGACTCAATACACTCGAGTCAATGAGGAAGATAGTATGAGTGTCTTAGACTCAATATGAGTCAATAAGGAAGATACTATGAGTGTCTCAGACTCAATATGAGTCAATGAGGAAGATAGTATGAGTGTCTTAGACTTAATACACTCGAGCCAATGAGGAAGATAGTATCAGTGTCTTAGACTCAATACACTTGAGTCAATGAGGAATATAGTATGAGAGTCATAAACTCATAAACTCGAGTCAATGAGGAAGGTAGTATGAGTGTCATAGACTCAATACACTCGAGTCAATGAGGAAGATAGTATGAGTGTCTTAGACTCAATATGAGTCAATAAGGAAGATAGTATGAGTGTCTTGGACTCAATACGAGTCAGTGAGGAAGAAAGTATGAGTGTCTTGGACTCAATACGAGCCAATGAGGAAGATAGTATGAGTGTCATAGACTCAATACACTCGAGTCAATGAGGAAGATAGCATGAGTGTCTTAGACTCAATATGAGTCAATAAGGAAGATAGTATGAGTGTCTTAGACTCAATACGAGTCAGTGAGGAAGAAAGTATGAGTGTCTTGGACTCAATACGAACCAATGAGGAAGATAGTATGAGTGTCTTAGACTCAATACGGGTCAATGAGGAAGATAGTAAATATGAGTCAATTAGGAAGATAGTATGAGTGTCTTAGACTCAATATGAGTCAATGAGGAAGATAGTATGAGTGTCTTAGAGTCAATATGAGTCATGAGGAAGATAGTATGAGTGTCTTAGACTCAATATGAGTCATGAGGAAGATAGTATGAGTGTCTTAGACTCAATATGAGTCATGCGGAAGATAGTATGAGTGTCTTAGATTCAATATGAGTCATGAGGAAGATAGTATGAGTGTCTTAAACTCAATATGTGTCATGAGGAAGATATTATGAGTGTCCTAGACTCAATATGAGTCAATGAGGGAGATAGTGTGGAGAATATATCCCACATGCCTAGCACGGAGAAGAAGTTAATGTATATATGCATTTGTGTATGTGTATGTACTTATGTATGTATACATATATATGTGTATATGTATGTTTATGTATGTATATATTTTGTGGACCATCTTGTTTTCAGCGTGGGTGCGCGTTTCTTGGGTTGAGATTGGGGATTAGTTTGCAGTGGTACCGCCCTCCCTTCCCCCCCCCCCCCCCTTTCCCAACTGCCTGGAAGGTTCTTCTACTCCCTTTTTGTAAGATAAATTTCCCCTGTCGTTTATAGAGCAATTCTTTAAAAACCAAGTAGCCCCTGTTGTGGGCGTAAATCATCCTAAGGTATACATATGACATTGAAATAGATCATTTCTATGGTATGGTAATGGTAATTATGGTAATGTTGTAGTTAGTTGTGGAATGAGAGTAAACCTTGTTGTGTGCGATTGTCCGTTGCGTATGTGTCCCCAACCGGTGAACGTGAAAGATGATCGCCCCTTGGGAAAGAGGGCTGAAGCCTCAGTGTCCATGTAACGATGCCCGAGTGCGTGTGTGCCCGTGGGCGATCGAACCTAAGAAGGATACAATCGGAAGACAACTGACTAGCTTAGTTAGGTCTACTGTAGTTTTAGAGAGTTTTACTAACCCTGCCAGTTTTAGTACGACGTAGTAATTAGAGTAACAATAGCTGATTAGTACTCCATGACCGTTGACGACAGTGTATTCAAGAAAGGGAGCCCACATGAAGTGGCCATCAATCGATGAAGTTAGAAAACTCCCGTCAAATCCAAGTAAGTTCCCATTGTACCAACAAAGGGTGTAATTCGATGTCAACTGTTTGAGAACAAAGTTAAAATCCAGTGTCAATGCCCATTAAAATTGTATTCTAATGAAATTCAGTGTGTATAGCTGTGGGAAAGGAAATAATTCCCACAGATAGTATGAGTGTCTTAGACTCAATACGAGTCAATGAGGAAGATAGTATGAGTGTCTTAGACTCAATACGAGTCAATGAGGAAGATAGTATGAGTGTCTTAGACTCAATACGAGTCAATGAGGAAGATAGTATGAGTGTCTTAGACTCAATACGAGTCAATGAGGAAGATAGTATGAGTGTCTTAGACTCAATATGAGTCAATGAGGAAGATAGTATGAGTGTCTTAGACTCAATACGAGTCAATGAGGAAGATAGTATGAGTGTCTTAGACTCAATACGAGTCAATGAGGAAGATAGTATGAGTGTCTTAGACTCAATATGAGTCAATGAGGAGATAATATGAGTGTCTTAGACTCAATACACTCGAGTCAATTAGGAAGATAGTATGAGTGTCTTAGACTCAATATGAGTATATGAGGAAGATAGTATGAGTGTCGTAGACTCAATACGAGTCAATGAGGAAGATGGTATGAGTGTTTTAGACTCAATATGAGTCAATGAGGAAGATAATATGAGTGGCTTAGGCTCAATACACTCGAGTCAATGAGGAGGATAGTATGAGTGTCTTAGACTCAATACACTTGAGTCAATGAGGAAGATAGTATGCGTGTCTTAGACTCAATACACTTGAGTCAATGAGGAAGATAGTATGAGTGTCATAAACTCAATAAACTCGAGTCAATGAGGAAGATAGTATGAGTGTCTTAGACTCAATACACTCGAGTCAATGAGGAAGATAGTATGAGTGTCTTAGACTCAATAGACTCGAGTCAATGAGGAAGATAGTATGAGTGTCTTAGACTCAATAGACTCGAGTCAATGAGGAAGATAGTATGAGTGTCTTCGACGTACAAGATTTTTAGTTCGAATATTTTTTTTCTTATTAGGCAGATTACTAAAACTCCAATTAAATGAAATGAAATTAAATGTGTACTACTGTGTGTTTGATGAGCTCTGAATAAAGGGATTCATATTATCATTATTTTATTAATTCAACTATAATGGCATGTATTGGAAGTCGCCTACAAAGGCATGTTTATATGGAGTTGTCTGCAAAGGCATGCCTTTGAAGTCGTCTCCAAAGGCATGCATTTGAAGTCATCTACAAAGGCCTGCATTTGAAGTCATCTACAAAGGGAAGCATTTGAAGTCATCTACAAAGGCATGCATTTGAAGTCCTCTACAAGGGCATGCATTTGAAGTCCTCTACAAAGGCATGCATTTGAAGTCCTCTACAAAGGCATGCATTTGAAGTCCTCTACAAAGGCATGCATTTGAAGTCCTCTACAAAGGCATGCATTTGAAGTCATCTACAAAGGCATGCATTTGAAGTCATCTACAAAGGGATGCATTTGAAGTCTTCTACAAAGGCATGCATTTGAAGTCATTTTCTGAGGCATGCATTTGAAGTCGTCTACAAAGGCATGCATTTGAAATCATCCACCGAGGCATGCATTTGAAGTCATCTACAAAGGTATGCATTTGAAGTCTTCTACAAAGGCATGCATTTGAAGTCATTTTCTGAGGCATGCATTTGAAGTCGTCTACAAAGGCATGCATTTGAAATCATCCACCGAGGCATGCATTTGAAGTCATCTTCTGGGGCATGCAGTTGAAGTCGTCTACAAAGGCATGCATTTGAAATCATCTACTGAGGCATGCATTTGAAATCATCTACTGAGGCATGCATTTGAAGTCATCTACAAAGGCATGCATTTGAAGTCTTCTACAAAGGCATGCATTTGAAATCATCTACTGAGGCATGCATTTGAAGTCATCTACAAAGGCATGCATTTAAAGTCGTCTACAAAGGCATGCTTTTGAAATCATTTACTGAGGTATGCATTCAAAGTCGTCTAATAAGGCATACATACGGAGTCGCCTATGCGATTCCTTTGTCCTGGCACCACCTTTTTGTTTGCACTGATTGCACCATCTGACCCAATCAGCCCCTGCAGACTATTGTGTCGCTAATTGGATCATTGCCGAGCAGTTATTGGCTCCTAAGACCATGTTCCATTGGTTTAAATCGTTAAAGCATTTAGGCAAATTGTACTTCAATGCTGGCAGGAGCTGCGCCGACTTGAGTTCGTCCTGCTGGCCAACAGCCACGCCCTTGGGGTGGATGGATGATTATTCATTTTATAGATCACTAACACTTTATTTTGGTGTTTTATTATTTCTTCTTGCTTGGTCTCTATCATTTTTCTGTGCCCTTTTTTCATGGTGATGAATTTTGAATTGGTTATCATTATTATATGTATCGAGGTTGGTTGAGACAAGGTGACCCAGGAGGGAGGCTTTCGGGGGACTCGCCGGACTCGAGGACCAGGGGTTTCGAGAACCCAGGGGACTTAGGAGACCAGGTGGATTTGGGGGGGATCCACTTGGACCTTTCTGAGGCTCTTTGGGACACCCTTGAGACCCTTTAGGACCCTTTTGAGAAACTGTGGGACCCTTTAGAGGCCCCTCTGAATCTTGGAACCTCTGCTCCCCCCTCCCAGCGCTGTAAAACCCTTACACAGAAAAATGTTCATGTGAGATGCTTGAGTAGAACAATTAACCATTACAGTCCGCGGATTGCTGGCGCAGAGGGTGAGGGTCGCGTCGAGGCTGGTCGAGGTGCGTCGAGATCAGTCGAAACATGTTGAGGCGAGTCGAGTTGGTCGCGACGAGCCGAAGTTGGCCAAAATGATTCGAGACAAGCCGAGATGAGCTGAGGTGAGGGGTCTCGGAGGACTCGGGGAGCTCGGGAAAACCCGGGGGACATGGGTCACCCTCCGGAATTCATCGGGCTCTTATGCGACCCAAGGGACCAGTGCCCCGCCCTTCCGCCCTGTACCCTTAAACAAACAATCAGTGTTAAATCAATAATCTGAGCAGTTTTTCTGCCCATGACGAACCTGCTCTTACTTTCTTTGTCACGATCCACAATATTATGACGCTGGAATATTTGTGCGGGAGTTCGTATTTGTGATTTTGTGAATGGGTATTTTTTCTTCAGTCTGTGCTCGCTCGCGCGTGCACGGACCATATGCAGTTTATGCGGTTGACCTGGACTGCACAGCTATAAAACCTTGTGACGCGTTGCAGTTCGAGTCCATCTAATCCGTGAAGCCATAGACCTTGTACCAATTTCGACGATGCTGTCTGTACGCACTGTCACGCGTGCATGTTATTCCTGGAGTTCTGAGTGGTTGGAGTGGGGATTCGTTTTGTCTGAGTCTTTATCTTGCCTGATCAAATAAATTGTCCTAAAAATCAAATAGACCTCGTAGCTCTGAACATTGTGTTGCGTTGCTGCCGGAGCTGACTTTGTCCGTGTAGCCGTGAACCTTGTACCAATTTCGACGATACTATCTGAGCGCACTGGCGTATGGACACACAACTCATGAGGTTCTGAGGGGTTGGAGGCGAGGATTCGTTTCGTTTCATCTGAGTTTTTATCTTACCTAAATAAATGAATTGTATTTATACAACTAAGCCGCGTAGCTGTAAATATTGTGTTGCGTTGCTGTCGTAGCTGATGTTGCCCGCGTAGCCACTGACCTTGTACTAATCTCGACGATGCTACCTGTACGCACTAGGGTGCGTACATATCTCTCTTTATGTTCTAAAGGATTCGAATCGGAGATCCGTTTTGAGTAAGCGTTTTTTCTTTTGCGCACCAGCGAGCGACTGACATTGCTCAAATTTTCACATTTTTTTCTAACGTTAAAAGCGTTGTTTGTTTTTTTCCTCGCACACTTGGGCGTGCGAACCTTCTGGAATCAGTGATCATCGAGCCCTACGGGGGAGCCTATTATGACTCACGTTGAGGCTCTGGTGGAAATGAGGCTCAAATCAAATCAAAATCAAACAGCCACGCCCGTCCGTTCCTTACGCTCTGCGGTGTCACGAAATAGCAATAAATACACTCAGTTTTCGCTGTATTATTATAGGCAAGTGCGGTTGAATGAGTGAGGAGAGGGGATAAGATTGATTGTCAATCATGCCGTCCTTTTCAACATTGCTGACATTGGAACCCTCGAGCAATCGACTGGGCTTGAGTGACAACGTGTCATTAATGTTTTATCATCATTTTTGTTCAGCAGTCAACTCCCACGAATATTCAGTATTTAATCTGATAATATAGTTATTGGTATATGTTTACATTAATTTTCTGTTAATAAAGTCCATTTCGTCAGTCATGGCGACCCCCCTACACCCTCTTTGGCTTTTCTGCCAAATAAGTCACAATAACATGTAAAATATGTCGATCGTATTGAACAATGCTTTGTAGACATCGAGATTAATACTAAGCCCAAACCATTTCCACAATGTCTGTTTAGTCTCTTTGAAGAGCGCCAAAGGTTAAATCTTTGTATGTTCATTTAGGGAGTGGCTTAGGGAGTGGGAGTAGCCGAACACCCACAGATGCCTGCGTCAGAGGCAGACTACATGGCTACGTCACACTCGGGAGCTGATGAAGCTATGTACTGACTGTACTATTGACTGGAACTCACATGTGACTGTCACGTCGGCTTCTCAATCGTGTTAGGCAGAGTATTCCGATAACATTATTCTAGTCCACGTCTACGTTTGAAATGTAAAATATTATTATTAACACAATTTTGCTCTAAACCTCCCAATTATTGAAATGGACACAATCTAATTTGCTGTGGCTCAATCTCACGAGAAATTCAATTATTAAAAATGAAAGTTTCAGTAGAGGCATTCTCTGCTAGTTGCTGTCGTAAATACACCGCTTATAGGCTATGAGCTCGTATAGGCTCGCCGGCAAGTGTGTCGCTCAACAATGTCATTTTCCAATTCATTTCTTGCCACAGTTCATTGGTCCGTAGCTTTAAATCTGTAATGCCACGGCTACAACTGGTATTATGAGGGTCATACTCATAACAGAGTTAACGGGTTAACGGGGTTATGAGCGTCATGATCATAACAGAGTTAACAGAGTGAGCTGGGAGTATGAGCGTCATAGCCATAACAGAGTTAACAGAGTTAACTGGGAGTATGAGCGTCATAATCATAACAGAGTTAACAGAGTTAACCGGGATTATGAGCGTCAAAAGCATAACAGAGTTAACAGAGTTAGCTGGGATTATGAGCGTCATAATCATAACAGTTAACAGGGTTAGCTGGGATTATGAGTGTCATAACCATAGCAGAGTTAAGAGAGTTAACTGGGGTTATGCACGTCATAATCATAACAGAGTTAACGAGTTAACTGGGATTATGAGTGTCATAACCATACCAGAGTTAACTGTAATCCGAAGATTGCTGTATAGCTTATGAAGCGCTGACAGCAGATGTCTGAACTGTCATCTGTCAGCCGTTTACTCAACAATATGAATAATTGAAAGAGTTATTGTAAATCATACCGTTGAATGCAAGAACATGAAATATCATTTTCATAAATATGAACGTCAAAACGGGCCTTTTTATATTGGGTTCTCAACTATGAGGCTTGGATAAACCATTTATGGAGGATGGTTCCTCCGCTCGTATTTTCTAAGCCGGTTTGGTGACACGAATCAGTCCGCTTTTAGTAGGTTTCTTCGGTACACCTTTACCAAATGGCTTATTAATTAAATCATGACAATTGGGAAAGAAGGCAAAAAGAGCTGCAAAAAGTGTACTTGTAACCCATTTTTGTGTGTGTGCCAATGACTGGCTGTGGTCTCATATATGCCGGTTGACTCCGCTACCCTCTAAGCACAAAATAGATTTGAATAATTTTCCTTGCAAAATCATACTCCCTTTTTATTCGGATACTGACTCAGACATAGTCTGTAAGCACGGCATTCAGAAATACTGATACAAATACAGACACTAGACAATTCCCCCAGAAAGGGGGGTGGCCGACACGGCAAGCCGCACCTCACACCCTCATACGCTCACACTCACACAAGTTAGCCCTTTTACGACATACATTCAGACACTGTAATACTGACTCATGTGAAAACAGTCGCGGTCATTATTGGCCCATCGAATTCGATATACTCCGTACAA
>SDVV010010391.1:0-16272 GCA_016164225.1 Gammarus roeselii
TATATATAAACAGGGAGTTCCAGCGAACCGGGACCTGAAATAAACTCGTATAAATAAAAAAGTTCTATTTGTCGAAAAAAATAATACACTATTGAAAAGCGAAGAAAAAAGAGTAATAATTAGATTAGTTCATTAAGATTATTATTTTCAGATGATCGTCATCTATGGGCCAATGGTATTGGCCAATAATTTCACAGGAAATTAAGCCACGCCAAACGGTAACACGCGGAGAATGCAGAGGCATTTCGGCAATTGAGTGTGGATTTTCATGGGTTTAAAGTATTATATATTGTTTGATATGTTTTATTTTGAGATGAAAATGGGCTTCGTCTGATGTAATATTCTTATCCAAGATTGTATTGTCGTTCAAAGTTTTATTCTCAAACCATCTTGCAAACAGAAGTATTTTCTCTTTATTTGCAATGGAAATGTCTTAAACAGTGTGAACTTTATAGGGGTAGAGATGTAAATCATTTCGTAGAATACGTTAGAAAGTCGTGTTTGACGTTTCTGTTTCTTGTGCTAACCGTCGAATTGAGATTTCAAGAGTCGCACTCATTCGCTGGTGCACAGCATCGATTTTCGGTGAGGTTCTTTTCTGTTATATGTTCCTCCAGGTTTCTTCTTGTCAATCGAACCATTGATGTTAAAATTTCTAGCGCTCCTATTAATCACCTTTTTCAACGGAAGATTGATTTGCCTGAAGATACTTCTGAAAGAGTTCTGTGCGCTAGCCACACTTCCATGCTATATATGCGCTTCCATGAGTTGTGATAGAAAAAAGATGTTCTCTTCCCCAAGTTCATATCCTAATTAATGTATCATGAGTACAAATGTTGACTTCGAATCTAGTTTTTTTGTCTTTTCAATAGTGTATTTTTTCACGAATAAAACTTTTCGAGTTATACGAGTTTCTTTCAAGTCCCGTACCTCTGGAACACCCTGTATATATACATAGATATAACATTTAAATGGATATTTATTTCGCGAATGCAGATGAGAATTGGGATGTTACAATTTTATCAGCAGATGATGGTATTTAACCAGAGCAATATTGGACAAAACAGGCTAGTTCTATGGAGCGTCTATCAATCGAAAATTAGTTTTTTGTTCATACAGTTTCAACACCATCAATAACAAATCAATCGCTTGAAGTACGAAAATTCAATTGAACGAAATCAAATATATATAAAATTTGTTGGGATCGATTTTTTACTCTGTTCTATTGCTTTTCTTGCCTCCTGCATATAGTCAAACAATAATCAAATTGACTGAACTATGAACAAGGACTGTCATGATCTTGACCCTAGAAATCAGCAATCTTCCAGGAAACTTGACTTGATCTGATATTAATTTTGTTCGTATAATCCTAATTTCCGTGATCATCTGGAATATAAATTGCTTTAATTTTCTTTCAGAATAGAAGATGCGCTAACAAAACACTTATTCTTTGCTAATCGAGTCGTTGTAGCGAATGCAAGACATTTGCATGACACAATTAGAAATTAAATTTAGCTTCCAATACTGATTATAACCTGATCTGGAAACCTTTTATTTTACAATGATAGACTAATTGAACAACGCTAATGATGTAAAATGATTCACGGAGAAGAGATTTTGAGGACATCCGCTATATTACTACGGCTGGGCTAACTCGTGATTATTCTTTTAGCTAACTAATTTGTCGCAGGAAATTACTCATTGTCGTGGCACAAATAAAAATCGATCTCATTGGTAAGAGATCATTTTGAATTGTAATGATTAACTGTACTTTTACCTAATGATAAAATAACGTTCTGGAATATTTTGTTTATGACAGTATCATTTCTCACCAAGTTTTCATCGTAATTAAAATCACGAGTTTGCACACCAACTTGTGAATAATCGTCGCATGACGATTATTAACAGTTTGAAATAGTGTGTATCATTTCATGTGAAGTGATCGGACGCCTGCCTGAACCATCAATAATCGTATTCCACAATGATCAATTATAGCCTCGTTACGAGAACGTTTGAATGCCGGAGCAGAGTGACCGCTTGACAACTGAAACATTATGATAAAATCACCACAGGAAGTGAGGCCTCATTGTACGAGGTATGACTCGGAACGAACAATCATTTGTCTCATTGCGTGTCGAATATTGCGTAGATGTGACGTGGGTCAACGGTAACGACGTGTAGTGTTTTGTTTTCACGTCAAAGTGAAGTCACCATTAAAATGTTCTAGGGACCGATCTTGGAAACCACACAAATATATTACTATATCACCTGCGACATTGACCTTCAAATTCGGTCTACAAACTGTATGATGTCACCTCTTCATGGGCACCAAAACTTGTGATTTTGTCGATCTTTGCTTGAGCTGTTGGAAAAAGTACGTCTGAAAATAGCTCAGCGTGGTAATTAATCATTTAGTTTATTGGCTATGCTCAACGTAATTGAAATAAAACTTATGCTCCGATCTGTTCACATTAAAACTAGCCCGCCATATGGGGAAGTGGTAGCCCAATCTAACCGACCATGTGGGGAAATGTAAGGCAACGATGCTCTACGATATTCAACGCTGATTACACTTTACTGCAAAGAAGCTCACGAGGGACGTTTTCCGAAGAGTGATCGCATGCTGCCCCTGATAGACAAACTCGGCCGATGGAACATACACGAACGACTAAAACTAAATGATGCTATACGAGCATTCAAAATCCAGAACACGCTATCATGTATAAACGGGTTTCTTGTCAAATCGTAGATCAGCCAGCAGGCGGTCAATGTATAGCAGAAGTGACATTAACACCGAGTTGAGGAGAAAGCAGACGGGTAAAAAATATTTAAAAAAATCACAATCTACTAGCTCACACTAAATATTCCACCATTGCATCATCCTGTTGGAGAAAATGTAATACTCTACTGCTCACCCGTCGGCAAGCATTAGTAGAATAAAAAAACTCAAATTACTGGACCACCTACATCATCGAACCTCCCATATTACTTCACAGGGTTTGGTGCCTTTCAAAGGTTTCTTTCAGCCGTCGTGACGCAGTTTATGAACTCCCTTGCAGTTTGGTAATTGTTAGGGTGCAATTTATGTAGATATGTCTGGTACCTGTGTCATGCAAACGAACGCTCCTTCAATATCGGGCTTGAGCTACAATTGTCTCAAGAAAGTGTTGGATTTGCTATCTTTCAATGAACAGGCTGTTATATAACCTGACCCCATGTTCCCATAGCTATATTGAATGAAGTGTTTTGTTTCGTCCTGAAGGACTACATTTCCTACAAAATAAAATTGCACAATTTTCCACATTTTTCCTATACAGGCCAAATAAAGTATATTTTTCGCAGCTGTCTTTAAATAAACAACAACTATTATTCGAATTTGATGCTTCGATCGACGTTTGTACTCGTAAATATTTTTCTTGGTGCTGTGGTAAATTGCTGTCGTGTAATTACATGTATAGTGAATTCAGCACTCAGCTCTGATAATATGCATTACGCAAGTAAAACTGTGTGATTCATTGAACACTTTTATCAGCCAATTGCGGTTTGTTATTTCCACCATGCGCAAACATTTGGTGAGCGATACCCGGACGCTTGCACTAGTATTTGCTTCTGGGTGATATGTTTGTTCAAACTTATATATTTGATTTGTGAATGATGGTATAGTCTTTCAGATTACTTGTATATTGTCACGGGCAAGATGCCGTTCTAATTATATTGATTTGCTTGAAGATCCGATTCTGTATGCGTTAATTGAAGGAATTTTGTGATTTCGTAACCCTGCTAAAAACTACACATTTCTCAGGATGACAGAACGCAAATATGTCAGGACCAAATGCACGATACTCATTTCCTTGATACGAGGAACGTGTTTTTAATTACGCTGATGTCAGAGTTTTGATTATATTGAGGAAATGCTATTAAACATTAGTTGGTTATCCGCACAGTTCACAAAATACAAGATGTTGTTATGAACGCGATGAGCGTTCAGTAACTGTTATAAAATTAGCAAGTGAATAATTTAAGTTAGGCTTGTTATAAAGCTTGTCTCTTTGCTCGTACAATCCACGCATAGACAAATGTATTGTAATATATCATGATGATTATAGTAGTAGAGGACTTACACACGGGAACACTTACGATAGGTCGATTTTTTAGATGATCAGGGGAAGTTGAGGCCGGTTTAGGGTAAGGCCTGGGCTAGACCAATTCGATCCCTTCAGTGCCACAGTCATAAATAGCTTCATCGTACAGAGTTAGGTTTATATCTTGTTAGACACCTCTGTATCTAAAACTCAGTTATTCCTCCTCAGGCTTTGTTCGAGTATAGCTAACATACCCAGGTTGCAGTGAACGAGTCCATGCTATCGTGTCTAGACCGTTCTGAGTATCTCATGTTACCACATGTAACTAATTCACGTCGTATTTTTTTTATGATTTACCTTAAAATCAGAATATACAGTACAAGTAAATTTTATTAAACATATGGACGTGACAAAATTATAATCGGTGTAACGTAAAACCAACACGATTTGTCGTATATATTGATCCCAGATATGATGTCATTTTGACCTATGAATTAATTTCGATTTGATATCTGTGGTCCCTTTATGTTACCATATTTAGCCTCGCAAAAATGAAATGCTTAGTCGACTTTCCGGACTGCAGACTCTCGCACATTATTCCCGGGATAGTCCGACGGACCTCCGTTCGAAACATATTTCCAAAGCTCCCACATAAAATCGTATGCAGCTGGTGTGTGCTCGTTTATTTAGTCGCTGGCAATTTATTGCCATTAGCATGAAAACTTATACGGAAGCATCGGGGTACGTTAAAATCAACGCTCTCTTCAGAAGTGTGCAAGTCAATCTTTCCGAAAAATCGGGGAGCAATGAAATGTATTTTAATATATAACTGAGACATTAGTAATCGACGGGCTAAAAGCTGATGTGGCAGGATGGAGTCTGAAATCTACCGTATGAATGTTAATTATTACTCAAAATCAACTGCAAATTTATAGTAGATTCAAAATCAACGTTTCATGAATCATATCACAGTTTCATGCTCATGGTTAAAATCGAGTCAACATGAAAAAATTTTTGTTCATAAAACACGATTATTTCTCTCTGTTGCATTACTATAATAATAATTTCTACAAAAAATGATGCGTTTCTTCTTTCCTTTCAATCGAAAATATAATAAATAGAAAGAGTGAGCACTTCATATTTAAATAGTAAAATCGGATATATAGGTGTGAAAATGATATTAATGAAATATAGCTTTTAACCTGTTTGAGGAACAAATCGCACCCCTGTGTAGCGCACCGCACGCCAATACAACGACACGGCATTTTTACCTACTAGATCTGGGCATGAATGCAACGTCAGATATAAAGGAATGACAATTTCATGTACGGATGATATTGATATACTTAATTTCAGTCGAAATTCACTTTAATTCGACATAAATGATTGTACTATTGAAGGACTCCAAAAACACACGCAAAAACCACAAGAAAATAAAGTACAGGATACATTCGAGACAGAAAATATGTGACTCGAGACACGTTTGGCCGCACAGTGCTGGTTAGTGACACGATGATTCAGCACATTTCTTCGACCGCATTGCGACAGCATGGAACTAACAACAAGTAGCGAGAATCTGGTGTAAAGACTCACATAAAATAGTTCAGTTGGCTTTTAGCAATAGTCAGGGGCAGACACACACTGCACGGAGGATCGAAGTCGTGCGAGGGATTGTCGGAGAAAGGTTTATGAACAAGACTCTGTATATTTTCTGTATATACTGTACCTGTTGCAGACTATTAAACAGTACTTTCATGCTGATTGCACAGTCGATTTAAATTTGTGACTTTTGATCTTATCTGGATGGTGATCGTCAATTTTGAAACATACATAAAAACAACACAAGTCTGAGTGCAACAACGGCAGCGGATCCTCGACTGGGAGAATGGAACCTGATGCTGCGTGACTGAGGGACATTGGAACGTGAGAAATAAACAAATGTTTCATCCATCTGTACTCATTAGTGGTAAGATATTATTGCTCTCACACATTGCTAAGATAAACGCAGATCCAGTTATGTCACATATATTGTAATAACTAAATTAACATAAATTTCGTAACTCATCAAGAAAAGGCCACATTTCGGTCCACGCTGTCAGATGTGAATATAACGAAATGATAAACTAAAACAAGTAAAACACAATTACATTTCTCGAAGTTGCACAAAGAATGTGCTTTAGCGCTAGTGCTGGGCCAATTGGAAGGCGTTAACCGAGCGTGCAGACTTACGCTAGTTGAGTGTCCAGTCGCGTATCAGAGACTCATTTGTGAGGAACCAGATGAAAAACCTATGAGAATTTCCAGTTAATTAGCTTTCAATTAGCAAACCACAGTAGGTGAAGATTATAACGAGTCATATTTTCTAGCAATGACTTGTCCCATCAAAAAAATGTACGATGAAAACACTTATTTCGTGAGTGTTCTTTTTCAACGCATGGTTTACGTGCCTAATACGATTCTCGAAATGTTATCCACCTGGTCCAGCTGGATATTTACAGGGATGTTGCTTCTCTTATTGGCCTCTCTATCTTGGGCCACGTTGTCGACTCCCGCCCGCCCCTACAACTTCCTAATGCTGCTGCCTGTATCCTCAAAGAGCCACCGGAACGTCTTCATGCCCCTGGCCACTGCCCTCACAGACCGTGGGCACAAGGTGCACATCAATCCTTTCCCATTTGAGTACTTCGTCGAGTTTTATCTACATAAAAATGAGTCAATATACCACGGTAACCTTTACTTGAAACTTTTTCTACGTTCAAAAAGTGTACAGATGTTTCACAGGTTATTTGTGATTTATATTATTTGATCAGAAATTTGTCAAATGGAGGCCTACTTAGCACAATAGTATGAACAGAGCTCACCCGCCAAATCAGCAACGCGGTCATTTCAATAGGTTGAAATTATTTCAAATATTGTTATGATGCCTGAATAAACATGATCATACGACGATGCACATAATGAGTCGTTTTTTTTCAGGTGACGATACTGAGTAACCATCCGCCGGCAGATAACAACCCCAACATTACGTACATCGATCACGGACTTCCATATTTCAAAGAGGATAATCTAGATTTCTTCGAAATTCGGGATGATGTATTAACTCTTATGAAATTACTCTCATCAGCACTCCCTAAGATTGCTAGGGAAATCTATAATTTGCCAGTTGTTCAAAAACTCTATCAACAAAGGAGGGATTTCGATCTTATTATAATTGACCAAGGATTGAATGAGGTAATTTTCTACTATATCATAATAATAAACTGTCATCGACTACCTACGGAGCAGAATTGGGCCCTTTGGTTTCTCTTTCGGTGGTCAAGCAGATAAATATCTTCACTTTTTATGATCGCTTACGTCAAGGTCACATGTCGTTTTGCATTGAACCCTGCATGAGTTAAGATGGGAATATTTAAAATGACTTCAATTAGATGACATGATATCGACCGTTATTTCTCAATGGTATATTGATATAAAAATCCGAGGACAGCCGAAGAGAAAACTTGATCCGATGAAAGGATGATGGGGTCGCGACGCTTCTTCAGAAGCATTCAATTCTACAAAGGCAAAGTTCAAGCTGTCTAGGTCAAACTTATTTTCACTGTTGATATTAAATGCAAAAGTATGTTCAAATTTATCTAGTTCTCTCGCAAGTGACTGGACTGAAAAGTTGTTCTGATATGGCTAGCTGACGGAGGCTTCAGACTTCACAATCCACGTTAATTGGAGAGGGAGGGTTTCCGGCGCATAGCGACATAGAAATAGAATGCAAAACTGAGTTCCTTTCACTGATGAATGATTAGGAGATTTAGCATATAAAAGCAAACTGTGAAATATTGTTTACAAGTGTTTACAAATGATAGAAGACAGCAACAGAAATTTTGGCCCAAAATAGATTGTCTTTTGATAGTAAGAAGATTAGTTCTGGAGAAGAACGTCTAGGAGGGGCTTCATGTGTCATTGTAATTTTTGTTTTCAAAAGATCAAGATAGGGAAAGGTTAGCTTGTTAACGGCGATTCATGTAGGATTTGTCGAGCCGTGACTTGAACGTTTCGATTGTATTGTTGTTTGCAACCTCCGCAGGAAGTTTGTTTCATTCTTCGACGGGACGATATTGCGCGTGATGTCTAGTGATGTCCAAACAATTTTAAATCCATAATTCCTAGTCACTCCGCTCGCGTCTAAAGTGAAAAGACTAGCTCTGTCGACGTTTCCTTACCCTTCATAATCTTACACACCTCGATCATGTCACCTCAGACTCGACGCTTCCCTCATATAATGAATAAAGGATGAGATCAAGTAGTCAGTCTCAGTACGATTTATTGCGAAGTGAAGGGATAAGTTTGGTAGCTCTAAGCTGAATTTTCGCTTTTAATAACGTATTCTCTAAGATGTGGAGACCAGAATTGAACGGAACATTCGAGATGCGGTCTAGCAAATACATTGTATAACTGAGGAACACTGTGATTTTATATACGAGATAGTGCGGGATATCATACCTAGCATTTTGTTGGCTTTTTTGGCTGCATCGTTAGATTGCTTGCTAATTTTTAAAGTCATTCCTAATGATGACACATTGACCTCTCTCTTCGGTGACAGGAATCAGTTTCTCTCCGGTCATCGAATATTCGTTCTTGGAGTTATGAGGACTTGTGTGCTTAATCTTAAATTTTTCCACCGAAAATTTAATTTGCCACTTTTCTGACCAATCAAAAATTTTGATCAAGTCTAATTGGATCTGCTGACACTCAAGTTCGATTTGCACTTTTCCTCCTATCTTAGTATCGTCTACAAACATGCCAAAGTTCGAAAGCACAATTCTATAGAGATCGTTTATGAATAATATGAAGAGAACTGAACATTACACAAATCTTTGAGGCACGCCGCCTGTAACATTACTCCAAGAGGAAAAAGTTCAGTTGAATACAACTGCTACCGTGCTTCCGTATGTGAACATGTGAATAACGATGCTGTGCAATTTACTAAATGTGAGGGACTTTGTCGAAGGCTTTTTGATAGTCTAGGTAAATGATATCGATTTCAGATTTTGTGCCGTGAATTTCAATTATATTATTGAAAAAGTATCAGGCTCGTAGGACAGGAACGATTCTGTCTAAAGGCAAGAATTTTGCCATTTTATCCGTTATCATACTTTGCATCAAATTGCCTATGACTGAGATGAGACTTAATGGTCGGTACTTGCCGGGGTCTTTTGACCACTTTTTTCATAAATTGGAGCGACGATGTCTCTATTGAAAGGAGCAAGTTAAATTTGTGAGGGATTGGGTGAAAGTGTTTGATAGTTGTTCTGCAATTTTTTTTTATATAGTCACTTTCAGAATTATGGGGCGAACTTGGTCTGAACCTGGAAATTTTGTAACCTCTAATTTATCGATATATTTAATAATTTCGTCAGGGGAAGAGCATACTGTGCTGAAGGCTTCAATTTATCTCTTCGCTATGATATTCCTGGGATTAAGATCATCCGGATTTTAGTGTTATCGGTTTTCAGCTTACCACTATCATTCTCAAGAGGACTTTTCACAGAACTTTCTTACTTTGCTCGATATACAATTAAAAAAATAGTTATGGCGTTTGTCGATATCTAAGTTTTTAAACAATGTTTTTACGTTCGCGTACCTTTTTTAGAACTCTTCTGAGGACTGTGAATTCGTTATTTGCATCGTCGTTATGTGGAGGTTTCTGTTTAGTTGAGTGTTTTGCATCTTTTTGCGACTTAAAGTGCTGCAATTTTCCTTTTCAGTACCTAGGCTTATTGACGGCTGGTCGCCTGTTTTGCCTGGGACATGCTCAAGTTCAATATTTTTAAGAATAGTCAGAAAATTGTTCACCGATTGGTTGACTTGACGTCCGAGGGTTATATGCGCTGTCGCCATAGACTATTTTAAGCCATCAAAGTCACCTAATCCAAAGTTAAGAACTCTATCGTAGTTTATTAAAGTTTTCAACTCAAGCCCTATCGGAAAACGGATACAGCCATGATCGCTAGTTCCGAGTAGTTCGCCCACTTCAACGATCAAGAGATGAGTGTCGCATGCACCAAATAGAAGATTAAGGATGTTGCTGCCTCTTGTAGGTGTCTTCACATTTTGGGTCAAAATCAATCAGACGTTGGCCAGTGGCCAGTGGCCGCACATTTGAGGATACCTATAGTCTCATCAACTCTATTTTTTTGACTTGTACAAGGTCTACTTTGAGGCGTTGTGTCGGAGCCAAAACTTTTATTTCCGCTCACATGGATTGTACTAGCGGGACAGCGACTACTCCTTCTCACTCGGATTTGATGGGTGTCAGGAACCCTTTGGCTAAGACCTGCGGTGATGTTTTGATGGGCACCTGTATTGGCTGTGTATCTAGTGTTGGCACGGGCATAGGCTGTTGAGTCATTCCGTCAGATACTGCTGGCGGAGTTGTGGGTTGGATATCGAGTAGGTTTTTAAACTTATTTTCAGTGACAAGACCAGCGTCAAGCCGATGTTTTTAAGCATGTTTTCTAGGGTATCAAGTCTGTACGTAATTATGCGAGCCTTGTTAGGAATTCTATTAAAGTCATAGTACTTTATGTCGATCATCTATTTTCAATGATCAGGGAATGGGATTATCCAAATTTCTCAGAAAGTTGCTAGGCGATTGTTAAGATTTATCACGTTGCTTAACTCGGTATCTACTTTGGTTCGGGTGAGGGAGGAGCCAGTGACATGGATGTTCGTATGTGATTGTTTTTTAGCATGGTTTCCTACCTTGCCCATGTCTCTGATTTGTAGTATAAAGTGTGATTTGTTCAGAAAAATGCATCTACCCAGCATTTTTAGTATAACTCTTGCTTTTCGCTGATTTAATTTGGAGGAGATGATATTGTAATCACCAATCGCAACAATTCACTCTGTATTCTGGTAGTCCATTTCATCGGACAATATATCAAATGGGTTACGCGTGTCGGGTCGGATGTGGTGAGATAGTTGCCCAGCGTGTGGTTTATTGTAATTGCGTGGCTGCCTCCTGCTTACTATGGTTTATTAGAGTGCCACGCTATCTTTGACTGAATTTCTCTATATTTGTCGTTTTTCTCTGCGTCTAAAGCTGCAAGCTCCTTGGAAATTTCACAGTCTAGATGCACATGAAGTTCTTTCACTTGTTTAAGGGTGGCCTTAGCAGTTTATTTGACTGACACTTATTTGCTGCTTATCACATCTTTGAATTCGTGTAAATTATTTTTGCACGCTTTCCAATTTTAATTCAACAGCCAACAACCAAGTATCTGTGTCCACCCTCTCTCTAATGGACAAGCCATTGGAGACATGACTGAATTGTGCTCTGAGTTGTTTTATTTCCTTGGCCTGTTAACAAAGATGACAGCGCCCTGGCTTGCGTTTCCGGTTTGAGAAAACATGAGTTCGGAAGTGTACGAGTGGTGAGAAATGCTACATTTTAGCTTAACATAAACCATCTTGAACTGGTAAAGTGATTACCCGTGAGAAAATGGACCGTATGCTTGTTGACTGATCACATCCTGGATATTTTTCGCTGGCTATGAAACACATCAAAGCCTCAGCTGGGCAGGAGTACGCCGGGACGCTGTTAAAAGGCGACTAGTATTGTTTCCCACTTGTCAGACATAGGTTGGTCTTTTCATGACCAATGTTATGTTTATGTTATGAAATCACCGTGATTTTTTCCCGCAAACCGCGCTTTATTTAGCAGCAGCAGGTTGAACGGCGGACCACAATAGCTTACTATAGAGCCTATCGTTCATAGGATGGGGCCCATTAAAGGCATTCCGGGAAAATGTGGCAAGATTGACATGGGGAGGGACAAAATATCTCTACACAATAGACAGGAGGATTTTAATTATTACAAGTAATTATTAGGACAGAATGAAGATGCAACTCAGACAAAATAAAGTAAAGTGAGATTGCAATGAAATTATAGTTAATGGGGGGCTTCTGTTAGCATGTCTGAGCCTTGCCAGAAGGGCTGCTTAGTCAAGTTAACTATGCAATATGCATAAATGTTTTTGTGATCAGCATAAACATAGCACAATTAGCATAATTATCAGGAGAACATACTAATCGGTTGAACATACAAAAACTAATCAAAAGGTCACTCCTCTCGGTTTTAAAAAAATTGTCTACGTGGTATTTTCCTTCCTCTTGATTATCTTGGTCTATTCTTTAGACAAATACATAATTTACTCGCATAACTTTGAAATCTCGTGTACGCTTAGTAACAAAATCCTTTATTTCATGAATTGAGACAATAATTGTGTCTTTTCATATTAATTTTTCAATATGTTACATTCAAATTTTTATTTCTGTTCCATACTCCTACATGTCAGTCATTAATAGGAAGCCAACTTGTGATTTTCTTTAATAATTGATTGCGTCTACGGTACAAAATGCGATGTACTGCGAAGACCCCGCTAATTTGTGCCATAGGTTGTTGGTGTTTCTTTAAATGTCAAATATACTGAATTGAACTCTATTTTTATTATTTTTATTTGTGACTGCTATTCCTTAAGGATTTCTATCACAACTGCTAGAAAAATAATGACTCTGCATACAGCTCTGCATACCGGACAGGTAGATGGCACGTGGTATGCAAGTGCACTTTTTGGAACGTTCAAATTCTGCTACAGAAGTTGAATTAATATATGTTAGTACTCTGGTGGAGGCTACTTATTTTTCACTTTGGGCCAAATACTCTCACAAGATGACACTCTTGATCTTTTTTTTGAGAGCTTCAGTATTCCGAACATAAAACACTAATATTTTGAAATGGACGCTGGGAAAAGTTTTCCGTCATTGTATATAAAAAGCACTGAATAAAAGCTAGTAAATGGACATGCGCAATCATGTAAACAACCACATCGAGTGAAGCAGGCTTTTATGGTCAGTAGTGATCATTGAAAGTATACTCTACTTCTTGTGTAGTCAAGGGCTTCCCAGGAAAAGACTGAGGCACGGGATAAAAGACGATGTCACAGCAGATTTTCTAATCCTTTTCAATATTATTTTGGAATATTTTTGCATTCTATAAAAATAATAATATAAATAATTTGAATTGGTGACTACATACAGAATAACAATACAATCTCATAGCCTAGCCATTACGATTAATAACGTGTACTCTTTCCCATAGTCATTACAAACAATCCATTCCTTTCCAGCTCGTGTACCCTTTCGTGCACCATCAAACATTCATCACGATCTCGTCCCCGGGGCTGGAACATTATGCCAGCGCAGTCTTTGGAAACGTACAGAACCCCGCTTACGTCCACAGCCTGGCTAACTTCTACCCGCACCCTATGACGTTTACGCAGAGATTCGCCAATGTTGTTTTGTGCATACTCCTACCCTGGCTGTGGAAGCATCAACTAATTGTGCCGAAAGTGCAAGCTGAGGTTTGTAGATAAAATACTAAATAAAATTTAAAAAACTCGTCATGGATAGTGAAAACGACATCTAAGTTAAATAATTTCTTAGAGAGGAAAAAATAAAAATCCACATTCATAGGTGATCCATAATTCAGATTGATGGAAAGTTGCTTATTGTACAGGGTAATAAAAATAAGAAGTACAATATTTGACATTTGACATTTCAAACTAAACACCTAAACATGATTATCGAAAATATCTAAACTACCTAGTTTTTCAGGTATTGTGGTGTCATATTTTTACATGCATTTCCGTTAAATTACCACGACGCCATCCTTTATTGCACCACTTAACTCACTGGGGCCACCAATAACTCTCCAGTCCTCGTTGAAACTTCCAGTTTCGAATAGACCACAATGTATGTATTGTCAACATCCGATGCCCAGGCGCACATCGGCCGGGAAATGCTCTTGGTACAACCTAGCAGCCCGTCTCGCATTACCGTCGGCCACACCCACCGTATTCCAGATGCATATCAGCCATGTCTTCCTTTTGATAAACAAGCCACGTTGTCTACGCTATGACACGCACAAAGTGAACAGATGTTGAGAAAAGCTGATGTGGAAAATTTTAAAGGTTAAATTTCATTTTTAATTTAGATTTCAGGTTAAAACTTGACACCTCAGTGTCTGGAAAACGATGGAGCTTAGTGTTGTGAACAATTAATTAATTTGGGTTCTTCCACCTACTGTCAAAGTGTGTATCTCTCTTATTTTAACACCCTGTAGTTACAAGTGCAAAGGATATTTAATTTAAACAAGCATATCTAAATACCACAAAGGCTGTCGATTACGAGTGTGCATTTGGAATCGACCAAGAAAAATGACTCGTGGATATTCCAGAGTACATTTTCCCTTGAATTGGAAATATCCAAACAGTAATAAATGTCTCTATATTCCTTTAACGCAAAAGGGAATAAACGATTATTAGGCGCTATTGTATAACAAAACATGGAAAACCAAGGAAAATATTCATCGTAACTAAATGTTTATTTACTCGCTCTCAAATGGCCCGAACTTATTAACATTACAAATCGCGATGTATTGGCGTCCATTGCCTTCATCGTTGATTACACTGCGATGCCGTCTATTAGCGGCCTTGCAATGCGGTCTATTAGCGGCCTTTCGATGCCTTCTATTTCGCGGCCTTGCAATGCTGTTATTAGCGGCCTTGCGATGCCGTCTATTAGCGGCCTGAACAATCAAGGTTGCGCGACCAAATAATGTACTGAATATGAGAATAAAAGCTTCTGTTTGATAAAACGTATGGTAAAATATTACCACGCAGTACAAACGACTGAGTTTCTCTCTTTGATGTTGTAACGTTGATGAGTTCTACAGCAACATAACAACTGTTAACAGCCGTATAAATCAACCTGACTTTATCAAAAATATTCAAAAGCTATAAGTTTATAAGTTGATCGACATTTTTCTGTACACATTGAAAAATGTAGGCAATGAATTCAGCAGATGAAAGATAAGTTTCAGATTAAATAAAGTCGAACATGGTACCTTTTCTATGTTGGCAGTCTAATCAGCTTGAACTATTTTTTGTTATACAAGTGTAATGAAATACAGAAAAGAGTATTATACATCCAGTGTATAAAAATACGAACCGTTCATCATACGTATTATCGTAGCATGTTACCTTTGCAAAAACAAAAAAAATATATAGAAAAAATAGTTCACAAGAACACTCAGAAGTTCAGACGCGCCTATTTCATGAATCGGCATGGTTTGAAAGTTATTTTGCGAAAAAATCATTAATTTTCTGGGAGTCGACATATTTTTAGCCAATATCGAACGAAGGTGTACACTCTACCAAAAATTTCACCTGCCTATCTATTAATAAAGAAAAATATATAATACAAACATGATTCTGAAGAACCCACTGCATGTCTCGGAGACAAATTTCGGGTTTCCACGATAGAATGAATAACTTTTTCCCCTAGTCGAGCATTTGAACACAGATATATCCAGCAAGTGTAAGTTCTCCCAACGGAGTTTAGAAAGTTTTCTTTTCACGTGGAAGTGCTATTGAGCGGATGTTCACGGCAGAAGGAAACGCAATGAGAAGTAAATTAAATGTTTAACGAATATATAGAAAATCAATGAAAAGTTATTGATATTACGCAAATTTCCCCCACAAATTTGCGACCTATGATATTGAAGATTCTTCTTAAACCCAACACAAACACATGGGATTTTTTAATATTTTTAAGAAATAGCCCATTGTCGATCACAATTTTTATTATCTAAGGTAGTGAGTAGGCTCAACGATGCAAATTTGGATGAATGAAATCTACATCGTGACATTCTCCGTAAATATGTAACAAAATTCAAGGAATAAAGGTTGCAAACACTTATACACTCTCTAAAATACTATACAATTAATTATACCGTTTAATTTTTAGTTGGACGGAGTGACGGATTGTGCAGCAAGGTCGATGCCTACGGGTCCTGTATCACCCAGGAACGTAATTTAATTTGTCTTCCTTTACAGGTGAGTAAGCACTTCCCCTCACTTCCTCCCCTGCTCGAGATCGAGCGCAACCAGAGTCTGGTGCTCCTCAACTCGCACTTCAGCATGTCGACGCCACTGCCGCTTGTGCCGGGACAAATTGAAGTTGGCTGCATGCACTGCAGGCCCGGGAAGCCGTTGCCAAAGGTTTGCTGTGTATCCCCAGGCTAAATAGTGAAGAGAAATATGAATTCGCAAGGGTATTGGAGAAATATATA
>SDVV010010392.1:0-16272 GCA_016164225.1 Gammarus roeselii
GAGGTGGTCCCTCCACCTCACTACGCACTAAAACATCTACTCATTTTACGAAGATACGCATTAACTCTATACTCTCTCGTACGCGCTAATACGCGAATATGCCACAATTAAAATATGTACTGACTTCATCTTGACAAAGCTAATATTTTCACGCACGAGGTTGTGTGGACTTACCTAAACCAACGACGGTCGCGCCCTACGGAGGAGCCTATTATGACTCACGTTGAGGCTCTGGTGGAAATGAGGCCCAAATCAATCAATCAATCAATCCATGTCGACCCTTCCCGATTTTCCATTTAAGTAAAAATTTGCGCCTGAACTTCGCCAAATTTGATGTCAAGGCTTGCATTCTAATGCGAATTAAATAGTGAAATATATTGAGCAGTTTTGAATATTAAAGGGCCGTGATTTGATGCCTTTGTTAGAGAGTCTAGGTTAAACTCACGCGTTCTGGTTCAAGTAGGAATAAATATTTATTTATTCCTTTCTAGTTGTAGCTACAAACAATTTTCGTGTCCTCATAATTGTACGTTCCAAAAATTACTCGATTTCCAATTTGTTCAAGTATCATTACAGTAATTAATTGTTTTTCGTTTACTATCGAGGGAGTGAGGATACTTTTGGAGGAACTGAAAATTCAGCAGACCGTCGTGCAACACTGAAGTCACTCACTCCGATTAATCAGATAGATCATATTTGATGCCTTCTATGAAATAAACATGACGGATATTTGAATGTTGAAGACGATTAAATAATTGAAAATACGACCAGCTGTTGAGCTTGAAGCCCTGTGACCTCCACTTAAGAGACGGTGTGCCCTGCTGGTGTGCTCGCACACACTCGCGTCAGAGCTTCGGTGGAGGTGAACCTTTTGATCTAATTTAATCTAAGGAGGCTGCTTGTGACAACGATGGGGACTGGAACAATGTTTGTGCCTACCGTTCAGGGTATTTGGGCCTCCCTAAATTAAGTTACGAGCCCTGCCACCAGTTCTTGTTGCAGCGCTCGACACTACTGAAAGTTTTCTCTACTGCGTCAGTAACTGGGATCCAATAACCTGTGTGTGTGTATTCCAACCCTTCCCTCACCGCAAAAGGGCGACGTGATCGCTTGCAGGAACTCCGGTGATGGAGCGACTTACAATAAAGGATATTTTGTTACGCTAGGAAATCGATCGTTGCCTTGGTTTTAGGCATGAGGTTCGTAAGGACTTACAATAAAGGACATTTTGTTACCCTAAGAAAGCGATCGTTGCCTTTGATTTAGGCATAAGGTTCGTAGGGAGTAGTTGATTCATTCATCTGCATGAAACTCGTTTTCTTTAATCGTAATGTTTACTTCGAGGCAGCCGAAATTGTTCAATTTATCATGATTATTTCAGTGATAGAGGTTTCGACAAAGTGATTTTCAGTGTATCGCTTTGCATCATTTTCCTGCAGTTTACAGATTTGCTTCTCGTTATCTATAGTCTCCTTCATTATCACTTGTTTGAGCTAACCTTGGTCGAAGACTTGGTATTTTAACATCGATGACGGCAGACTAGGTTCAGAGATTGGGATAAAGCGTGATATAGTCTTGAGAACTCTGGCGCCAAAAGAAGTGATTAGTCTTGATAATCCCATTAATTGCCTCTGCGTTGGGACAGAGAAACCGATCCCTGCTAACGGTAAAAATGTCATCAGGGTTGGGAAAGATGCATGCGTGAAGAATGCAACCCCATAGCTGAACTCAGACGTTCATCATGCGCTCGGAGTGGCGCTAAGTACCCTTATGACGGATTAGCAATGACTGTCAACCTTTTTCACGCATTCCTCCTCCTCCTCCACAGGTCTGATCATGTACTCCAGCTATAGCCTGCACAATAGTTCGGCGGAGTACCTGGCCCGAGGGGAGCAGCCCCCCAACCCCAACAGGCCGCTAACCTCACTCGGGGATCAAATATCCTTTTCTTCAGATGATGACGACGACGATGAAGAGGACGAGTGGTACGACGTGCACAATGACGTTAAGATGGCGCCCATGTGAATGCAAGGTGCCGTATCTATGGTTCGACGCTTCATTGGTGACTAGAACAAAACCCCTAGGAAGAGGGTGTTAGGCCGCCTTAATGATTTCTACTGTCCTTGGAAGATTTTTTCATGGTATAGCCACCGTTCTCTCGAAAGTGCTATGTTTGGCAGCAACTGCCAATATCACTGTTACAAACCTAATCCTGTGCTCGGTGTTCAATGCCGATCATAGCACCGCTTTCATGTAACTGGTTCCAAACAGGGAGCCTTGAGGCTATCGAGTACAAAATCCTTCGAACAATATCGACAATCAAGATGACAGAAGAAAAGCATGCCATCTCTCATAGCTGAGTCCTTTGGAAAAAGTGTAGAATCCCATCCTCTGTGTTTTGAACGGAAGCTGCCCCTGGCTAATCGGAAGCTGCCAGGGGCAGCTTCCGATTAGCTATGCGTTTTGAACAACCAATTAGTAGCCGCATTTGGCAAAATGTTCTCCTCGGAGGCACTAACAGTCTTCCGTATGAACATCCTCTAATCATATTCTGTTGATTCGTCCGAGCTACTTACGAAAACCGGGCATTAGCCAGACGAGTGTTCGTAGAGGCGTATCTAGGTTCTAGCCGTGTCCACTCACTGCGTAGTTATTTCCTTGCACAAGAAAAGTTTGTATCATGAGAACAAGTACTTATTCAACAGCCGGAGTTACGAAGACCAGAATGGACTTATTTATATATCTGCTTCGTGTAGTACCACGGCGTTCCAGTCGCAACAGGAGTCTCATTGTACCAGGTTATTACCTCTTGGCACGTCGGTTACGTGAAGGCCAACAAGCTGGGGTTGACGCCAACTTAACCTTTTTAAGTTTATATTATGAAGGCGAGGGTCGACGCCTGGCCACCTGTCACCCCCAACCCGGTGGATGCGGATTGGCATCCGTATATGCATAACGTATCCACCAGCTATTATATACAATGTTGCAAACACTATCGTACAAATAACAAACAATTAGCTATCATGATTTCAAACGCCCGGCCTCTAGGCACGAATACTTACCTATGACCAACTGTCAAAGCCGAGGCTTAAGCACAACTAGGATTGTACTTACATACTCTACGCTGAACAACGGGTATTTACCGGCCACGAGGCATGAATACTTACCTATGACCAACTGTCAAAGCCGAGGCTTAAGCACAAGTAGGATTGTACTTACATACTCTACGCTGAACAACGGGTATTTACCGGCCACTAGGCATGAATACTTACCTATGACCAACTGTCAAAGCCGAGGCTTAAGCACAAGTAGGATTGTACTTACATACTCTACGCTGAACAACGGGTATTTGTCGTATTCTCTGTCATCTGTATTTACTTGGAATTGTTTATTTATATATTGTCCATGTAAGTCCCAGATATAAATATTTACTCGAATTTCTTACAGCCCATCAAGCTCAGTTATAAAAAGGTTGAGGTATACGTGTATAATTTATTTATTTTAACTTGATAGCAGAAACGTAACGTTGGTGCAGCCTGCTTTGGCCATCGTCTAACTGATACAAAATCAGTCGAATATTTTCTGTTGTAACCGCTCAGGCTGGTTTGAGAGAGTGGTGCCGATTGAATTGAACGCAGATTGCATTGTTCCATTGTATAAGGACAGGGGAGATATAGATGAGTACAAAAACTCGAGAGGTATCAGAGCGTTGTGTGGTCGATAAGTTGTACGGGAGAATGCCATTCATGATGAATAAGACTGTACGGATGATGCGATCAGCGAGGAACAGTGTGATCAGAGGAGTTGACGTGTGTGTATCGGGCGGAGTTCGCAGTTGTCAGTTGCTGTTTTCGGATGACACTGCACTAGTGGCAGATTCGGAGGAGAAGTTGTATAGGCTAGTTTCAGAAAGAAAGAAGCTGAGTGCTAACACTGTTAGAAGTAATGTAATGAGATGTTCGAGAAATCAGTGTTCGCGTAAATAGGGAGTTATTGGAGGATGTTCAGTATTTTAGGAACCTGGACTCTCATCTTGAGAAGACTGAACTAGTGGAAACTGGTGAAATCTATGGTAAAGGAAGTGTGTAAAACGTTGGTTGCACTAAAACTGTAATGAGGTGTAGGATTTTGAGTTTGGATGCAGAGAGAGGGTTTGTATCCAATTCCAATTGTACGTAGTGCGCGAGAGCAGACGCGAAAAGAAGGTTGAATGTTTTGAAAGGAAATGGAGGGGCATGGCCGAGGTGTGGCTGAGGGATAGGATCAATATTGACGTAGTAGTTCGAATTAAAACGGGAATGTTGAGTATGTTGGAGTGCAGAGTAGATTCTCTTGTTCTGAGGTGGTTCAGACACTTGGTGAGGATGAATGATGGAAGCTTGGTGAAATGGGTGATGAAAAAGGAACTTCGTGGACATGGGCCTCTAGGTATACCGGAGTTTCGGTAGATGGATGGTGTGAAGCAGGCGTTAGGGTGTAGAGACGAGTGTGTAGGTAACGAGAGCGTGCAGGGGTTAGGCGTGAGCATATGAATTCTGACGCTGCTGTTATGCGCTTTCCCGCACTTTTTGGCGTCTCGTCGTGAAGCGGGATGGACGTCGGTGGATAAAGGTACGGCAAATATGACGCAGTTGCGGTAATCCAGCGAAGGCTGTCGGGGCTCTGCTGCTGACCCTGATCTCGAACCTTATTCCTGAACCGATGTGTGTTACACGATCGTGGCCCTTTCGCGCCGAAGAGCCAAGTTTGTTTGCGTGCGAGTGCATGAGAGGAGTGTGAGGTGCACCCTGCTGTCGGCCACCTCTTTCCGGGCAATTCATCAATGTGTCTGTATCTGTAACAAAGTCTTTGACTCCGATTCACTCCATGCCTCGCTGAAATTAAACCTATCATGACTTGGACGCTTCAGAAACTACGATTTCGGTGAATTAGTAATTCTGAGTCATCTAATTTCAACATGTACTTAATAATGCTGTTAAGTGTTTCCGTGAGCACGTTGAGCAGCTCCTTGTTAGCGGGCGCTTGGTTAGCAAGACCTGCTATTATCGAGCGGGCTATAGATGCGCGTACTATCGATAACATCTTCAGTTCTTGCCTGGCTCCTCTGACTTAACTAATTTTGCGTAGTAGTCAACCTCATCATTCAAATTCCATCTAATTTATTTATTATACAATCTCATTAAAGATCTTGTGTAACTAATATTAAGACATTTTATCTCTTTCATAAACATGGTATTAAAAGACAACAATGAGAGAGTATGGTTATATTAAATCATGATTTATTATGTTACTTGTGTATGGGCCTAGACTCGCTTTCAGATGAACCAACCTTTATTTAATCTTGTCGTATGTAGAGGTTTTGTTAACCTAATGAGACTAAAGGCACTGTGCAACCTGCTCCAAGAGCCTCCCAACAACTCTGCTTTTATTGTTGAATGATTATTCCCAATGCTTTTTTTTCATGTTTTTTGTCTCTTTTTAGTTGTTTGAAGTGTATTCTTCTTCAGCAACATCGAGGACAGTTGGCAGCCTTGTTTTGTTTCTGTCATTTGCAAGCTGATCTATTGCTTTCGGTGTTGACATTTCTAATCGCCCGATTACTGGGGTTAGTGCGAGTTGCCTTCTCTGTTGGTCTCGTAGGAATAGCGTGCCTTTGATTTTGTTCGGGTGTATCCTTCCCCGTGTAGTTGTCTTTGTTCTGCGTGATACTGATGGAAGGCATCCTGTATTTAGTGTGGAACTGCGGCAGGGAGTTTCATGCTTCGATATTAGTTTGACGAATAATAATGTTAGATCTAGTTTTCTATATGAAATCAAACTTGCTTGGCTTTTCTACGACATTTATTTTCTGTAAGTTGCACAAATGCATACTTAACTGGTAAATAATTTGCAACTTAGAATCACTTGATAGGAATCTATTGTTTATCATTGAGTAAGTCGAACAATTACATGCCTTTATCGGAACGTGTTAGAAATAACTAGATAAAATGAAAGTTATACTTAAATATTATTTTCATAACTATGTACTATTGAGAAGAAAAATTTAATAACATTCAAATATCACTGAGTAGTTCTCTAATAACATTAACAGTGTTTTTTAGAATTTGGGTTGTAATCTACCGGCATTTATATTGTTCACGAAAGAAATACTGCCATGAAACTGAGTATATATATTTGATATAGCTAGCAGGTAGATAATCAATATTAGTATGTGGGCTTCAGCTACCATTTGTAACATTATGTAGTTTCATTTGAGAAGAAGTCTAATTCCAGAAACTCCTTAAATGAAAGTCATATTAGGTTATCGGTTACAATGATAGACCTTATTTTTGATTTTGCGTTTTATTTAAACTTCATTTCAATCAAAGTGTGTGTAGTTAGGCATCTTTCTACGGTTGCATGTTTACAGCCAAACGTCTGGAGGAAATGAAAGTGTGAAAATCCATATTATAAAACGTACAATCTCGGTGCAGGGATGTCGTGAATAAACCGCGAAATAGAAAATAAGGTCTCTCTTTTTACTCGATAGTACCTATGACAGGTTTGTCTTCACCATATTCCCATTTCTTCCATCCACTAAAGTCATAGTATATTTTTATAATGCCAGTCCTAAGGTGACAAAGGATCAATACGGGATTTGCTGGTGTCGAATTGCTGTCTGTATCACGATAGGCAGACTTCACGTGGTTCATCACGGAGTTGTCATCTTCTCCTGCATGTATGAGAAAAGTTTTCGTGTGTGTTTATATTAAACAAAACTCGATTGTTCATAATCACCGTGTGTAATTGTATTTAGATAGATCTGCGTTGTATAGATGAAATATGTATTTATAATTTTATCATGTAGCTAGGTGTATAAATGTATATATATTTTATTGTCAGCTAATGCAGGGTACTACACTGCCTCTTTGCCTTATGTCGTCTAAGAGTGCTATAGGGGTGATGCTTGTAAAGTGCGCTGGGCGGGGAAAGCTGGGGAAAAGGCAAAGGTTAAGTATACCGGTTAGGGTATTGCCTTATGTCGCCTAAGAGTGCCACAGGGGTGATGGTTGTAAAGCGCGCTGGGCGGGGAAGAAGGGGGAAAAGGCAAGGGTTAGGGTATAAGGTTAGGGTATTGCCTTATGTCGCCTAAGTGTGCCACAGGGGTGATGGTTTTAAAGTGCGCTGGGCGGGGAAGAAGGGGGGAAAAGGTGAGAGTTAGGGTATCTCGAGTCGACCTTTTTTTATTTATTTAAAAATAAGAAAAGTTTAATTTTTTAACGCTTGGCTTCCCAACCATATAAAGGCTAGTATCATCTCCGGTGACTTGGCAGTCCCATCGAAACCCTGCATTCTAAATGCTAAAACTTTATCAATAATCCAATTTTTTTTATCTTCGTCGCAGAGCCTCACGTCCCCTTTTTACAAACTCCTGTTCGTTCTTCCAGAATCGATCGTAGAAAGGAGCAATTTTCAGCTCGCTTCACAAGACTCATACGAGGTGTGAGCGTTCAAGAGGGCAAGATTCAGCCAGTAGCTAAACAATCTATTTTATCGGTTCAAGGCACAGATGTAGTGGGAAATAACCCTAAAATAGTTACTTCACATCTGCTTTTTCAAAAACATTATTTTCGGTTGGTCTAAATCGCTCTTCACTCCCTAGTGTGCGATTCTTATTTAATTCAATAAGTTCTATATATATTTGTTTGAATAATAGATCTCTAATTATTAAGTGTTCAACGCTGTGGTGCTTGTCATGGGCTCTCTTTTGTTAGCGCATTTGGTTATTTATGTACAATGTTGCATCTTCCCAGTAAATCCGAAGTTTAAGGAGTCCTGCCAACCTGTGAAGGTTTAAATAGACAGGCGCTTGTTCCACAAGATCTCTCGAAAATGTTCTCCTGGCTACTTCCAATACACGATCGATCGTAAAGCGTTCAAACTGTACGCGAAATAATTGTGTGTAGGAAGTTGTTAACTTTGTTTTGAGACCTGTACTGGTTGCCTCTATGGCAAATGAAAGTTTTCTTGCAACTTTATACTTCGGTTAGCAAAATACGCCCAAGACTACTCAGAGGATTGTCGGGTTACCAAAGGTGACAGCGGTGTCAGGTTATGGCATGTGATTGCACATTGTTATTAGTGTGAAATATAACGTTGTGTATTGAAGTAGGGTACAGCAGTAGTCTATGCGGTATTGTTGAATCCCAGCTTCTTCTGCGATGAAGGAGCCACAGCCGGCGCACACACAGCACAAAGTCCGGTAACCCATCGACATGTGCATGTTGGGAATGTTTTAGCAGGTGCAAGCTCTTACATTACACTTACACCCATGATGAAGTTGATGTAATCATGCAAACGTTACCACAGATCACGCATTGACGTTACATTATGCATGAGCCTGCCCGGTGCGATGGTTCATGACCTGATGATGACCATATCGGGCGATGCCGTCGAATTTGAGGGTGATGTCTGGATAAGGTAGATGTTTCAGTATCCTTCAGTGCCTGCAAGAGTGATGATGTTGATGAGTTACCGGGTCAAATATCGACTTAAATCGCCTCGTACCCTTGTCTCAGCCATTGCACCTGGCTGGCTCAACTATAACAACGCGTCGGGGCGTGATCTACGGGAGCGCCCGCCAGACTGCATCAGTTTTCTCAAGGGTGTGGAGCTAAATAAGCGCCTCAGATGCAAAATTCTCAATATGCACAGATCGGTGGGTGTCCGGGCATTTTTGCTGTGCGCCGGCTGTGGCTCCTCCAACGCATGAGGAGCTTTAGCTGAGCCACAAACGACCTCGCCTAAAGTAAATTTGGCATCCTACGTTTGTGATTAGCCTATTACCTGGCTATAAAAGACTTGTTAGGTAAAGTTGCCTCATCAGCTTATGGATGACGTAAACAATTCACTTAGTGACTTCCTACGGCTATACCAACCACCCTGTCGTCGAACTCCTCTTCTAAATGACAACCTTTAACTCCCGTATCATGAAGGTATTGCTTCCAGATGAAATAATAAATAATGTTTAGTTGGGTACCCGTGCCGATAAAGCTGCAATAAATTATTTACTAGCCAACCTATGAGGCTGACATTGACTCAAGGGCGCTAGAAGCCTCGGTCATTCTCATTTTATCTACCCTGTAAGTCGACCGCCTTGAATCTGTTAGCCATTATAAGTTGCACTTGATGCAATAACTACTTACCGACCTGCGAGTAAACTGCCTTGGTTCCATTAACCTTAAATAGGTACCCAAACATGTCGTGTCACATTATTCTAGTCATCTTTATATTTGTTAAGGCGACCGATTCGGTGTCAACTGACAGCAATAATCTATTGTGCCGCGTCACTTCAAGACAAGACCAAGGAAAGAGGAGGATCCTAAGTTAACATTCTTTCTTAGGATGCAAGTAATACAAATGGACGCATCTGGTGTGAAGTAATTAATTGCTCCACGTTTTTTCCATTTATTAGATCGATATTTCAATTACTGACGTACGAATATTTCCTAATGGATAAAAACACCATTGGTCGATACCTACTTAACATAGATTCCTATCAATATTTCTTAATGGGGTGAAGGAAGCATTTTTGGCAATCCCTACTCTCGACCTCTGTCAGTAATGGTTCAATTTTAATGTCGGAAGACGATGCCTATACAAGTAAGAGTAGTTTCTTTCAGGTTTCCCCGAATTTTATACTAAAGGTCGCTCCTATGTTTGAGTGCTCTTGCTAGATGGAATCGATCGTTCCACCATCGAAATGAACCTTTGTGTCTTCTATTTTATATCATGTGTGGTGACAGTCTTGCTATCTTTCTACGATTCCATATAAGAGATTTACCAGACACGAATAAATGATTGTGTACAAGTGTTGATGTTGAATCTTAATTGGTTCCATTATAAATTGGAAGGTGACAGGAACAATATTTCTGACCTCATGAGGTGTACCGATTGGGGGCAGCAAATTTTGAATGATTAAAGTTAAAATGAAGAAAGTGTTTAACCTATTGTAATGTGTATGTCGTAAAAAACTTCCATGTGTATATATTGTATTCCTTCCATTTATTTTGATGAATGTTAAAAATACTAAATGTTTTATATATATATGTACGGATCAAGATATTGGCTGTTGCAGCTTCGTTGATGTTTCTCAAAAGATGTGTATAATATTTACGAAAACTGAGAAATCATTACGGGTTGAACTGACGAACTTGGGGTATATGTGTTTATGGTCTGGATGACTATATTTATGAATATATCTATTTATGTTTGTATAAATATATATATATATATATGTTGAAGTAGATATATTTATATATATATATATAATATAAATGAAATATTTTCACTTAACTACTCCTGATAGGTAGAGCAGCAAAAGTATATATATTTGTTTCGATTTAGTTTAACGAAAAAAAAACGTTTGTCACGCTTTTTAAAAGCAATTGAGTTTCTAGTAATCCATCAAGTAGCCACCATATTTGCGACAAGATATTCATTCACATGCAATCTGTTCTGGTGGGTGCTAAATGATGGAAAATTATGTATTCAAATTTCTGAGTAACGTTGGTCATTTACTATTTTTTTCAACTGTGTAGCTAAACATGATAATGAGCACTAATATATTTTGAACCCTATTCATTCAACGAGCTCTAATTGAAACATATAGTTTTGTCTGTTGGCTGTAGCTAAAACGGTAATGAAGCCTAGAGATTTGTCTATAGTTGAATCGGTAATATATTTATTTGTGTCTAGAATAAACAAATTGTGTGCGTGTATTAATTCATTTTTATAATTATCACACTTTACCTATCAGAGGTATGTGTGTCCTCTTAGTTTACTTGTGAGAGGCATGTGTGTCCTCTTAGTTTACTTGTGAGAGGCATGTGTGTCCTCATAGTTTACTTGTGAGAGGCATGTGTGTCCTCTTGGTTTACTTGAGAAAGGCATGTGTGTCCTCTTAGTTTACTTATGAGAGGCATGTGTGTCTTCTTAATTTACTCATGAGAGGCGTGTGTGTCCTCTTATTTTACTGATGAGAGGCATGTGTGTCCTTTGTTAACCTATGAGATGCGTGTGTGTCCTCTTATTTTACTTATGAGAGGCATGTGTGTCCTCTTTTTGTTTACTTATGAGAGACATTGTAATCCTCTCGTGTCCTCTTAATTACTTATGAGAGACGCGTGTGTCCTCTTAGTTTACTTATGAGAGGCATGTGTGTCATCTTTGTTTACTTTACTTGTGAGGGGCATGTGTGTTCTCTTGGTTTACTTATGAGAGGGATGTGGGTCCTCCTAGCTTACTATTCATCAGAGGAATGTGTGTCCTCGGAGTAAACTACTGATCAGAGGCAGATGTGTCCTCTAATTGATTTCTTTCATCATGTAATCCTCTTCTTCGCAGATTTACATGCAGTCCCATACCATTGACCATGCCATGGGATCATTTTAACAATTTATTGTCTTGTCATATCCTCAAAGGACCATTTCAAGTATCTATTTTTTGTAAGACTCCATACCTTCGTTTATCACAACTATAAATACTGTAATTAGTTAGAAAAAGAGGAACTATGATCTATATTTTTATACAATTCCCGAAATGTTTTTTAGCCAGCTCCATGTGTTTCAGCGAGTTGTGTTCTCTACTTATAATCGACTACAAATCATCATTGAAAATTCGACTTGGAACGTTTTTTTTTCGTTCATGAGCAAGGGCTAATCAATGGCTACAAGAAAAAAAAATTGATTCTATATCGAACAGGTTAATTATTTTTCATGTGATGCAACGCCTGCTCTGTTGACCATTAGAAGAACACATTTTTTTGTACGAATGACCAAGTATTCAAGGCATCTGCTGTCAAGACTCGAACTGCTCTTTCTGATCATTGGCAGCTCTCTCTTCCCTGTCATCATGAACGTTTTGGGAAAAGGTATAGCACTTTTGCTTTCACACGCATATTATTAACTTCTTTCTAGAAATTCAAATGCTTAGGACAAGTTGGTCGTAAACATTCGACAAACTCACTGCACGTTAGTTTATCTTTCATTTATCAGTGTAACGTACATGTATATTCTATAAAGCTGGTCAAGAGGCCAACGAAATGAAATTCTTAGACTTTTGGCGAAAACCAGAGGTCCAATGACTAGCATGAACATGCTTCGAGGTAGTTGGGCTAGCATCCCCTCCAAAGTGTTTTTTGATCGCGTCAAGAAACTAACAGCTGGCATACAATAAGTATTAAACTTTTTGATAACATTGACCGGCCTACCCGAGCTGGAGACAGATGACTGTCATAAATTTCCAGTACAATCAATGAACGACTCGCAATACCCGAGCACTGTCTTGCAACCGTGGTTCTCTAACTTAACGAAGTGTTGAAGACTATACGTGTTGAACAACCCACGGCCTTCGTGTGTGACTCTACCTTCACCTCCTATGATAACGGTTCAGACACTTGAAAATCAAATTCAAAGCAAGAACAACCTGAACAATTGTCCATGCACTAACGAAAAGAACTAGGCTCCATTACTGGCCGACTAATCTTAAACATCACCACCAGCCTACGAGTGCCGGGCGGAATGTCGCAAGATGGTCTGCTCGTGGTAGCGGCGTCAGGACGTCGGACACCTGGGCGACGTTCTCCAAATGACTCTTAACGCCGCAATCAACGACGTCGGCGTGGGTGCGGCCTATGCGCTGCCCAGGCCTCTGGCCCATCGACAAAACGCACGAAACAATTTTTTGCCTAAGGGGAAGTGACCAAACACCGGTGTTCCTTCTTCTTTTCCAAACCGGTGACATAGTATTCAACCCTGGTCCCAACTCATACCCATGTCCCACGAACGGTCCCCTTTCCATGCACCGCGTTGGCGCGACCCAATTCGGCTGCGGGATATGAACACACTTTACAAAACAATCTGGTGTCCACAATAATGGAAAAAAAAACTACCACGTGGATGGCAATACATCAACCGCCACTTAGCCCACATCATTAATACAGATATTACCAATAACAGTCCTCCTCGCACCGATATCCGACATCCCTCCACTCCTAGGTGGCCCATCTCCTGTGCGTCCGGCGGCTTCGCTGGCAGTGATTCCTCGGCCAATGGAACAACCCATGTTGCATTATGCCCCAGGTTCTACATCCACCCCGCAACGACCTCCACCCCCGCACCCTCCTAGACCACCAAAACAACCTCAAGCTAATGCCGGACACTTGAACATATTACAAATGAACGCGAACTGCACGAACTGCATTGGTCAGAAAGAAGTCAAACCAAAGTACTTCATACACAAACATCACGTTCGCATCTCCCTACTCCAGGATGGAAAACTCAAACTAAAGTCCAAATCAACAAGGTTTCCTGGTTACACAACACTCCGCCATGACCGTCCCAACACAACGGCGGTAGCGGACTCATACCGCTGGTACACACAAATCTTCACTTCACTAATACAATCGCCTTTACTCTTGCACAACTTCCTCCCGACAATACTTTAGAATTGCAACTGCTACTCATACAAATTTATAAGAAACAGTCTAATTTATTGAACATATACATAACTCTATCCAGCTCATGTCCACCGCAGTATAGACTCCAAGTAGACTTCCTCAACACAACCACCAATACCTTCGCCTTAGATGACTACTAGCGCACGAACTCTTTTAGCGCCAATTCGCAAAGCGCTAACGGGGGGGGGGCATTGTTTTCATTGATCAACTAGATACACTAATCACACTTATCAACACAGGCACACCTACTCGCAAACCTTTAAACCGAAACAATCAGCAAACCTCCTCAGGCGTCTTATTCTGCTCTCCCAATTTTGCTCTAAATTGCCAATGGGCAGTTCACCAAGACCTGTCGTTTTGGTGCAACAAGACATGTCGTCTTGGTCGACTATCAACAATTAACCCCCTCATACCTTTCTTAACTACAAAATTGCAGGCTGGGACGAATTCAAATCAATGGAAACCGCCTGTTGAATTTCAGCAAAGGGCGGTAGAGCCCTTTGAGCCTCATTTCCACCAGAGCCTCAACGTGAGTCATAATAGGCTCCCCCGTAGGGCGCGAATTGTAAAAAGAATTTATCTCGTCGAAGGGGGAGTAGATGTTCGTTAACTGGTACATTTTAGGATTCGATGAGAGTAGAACGGGAAGCACGGTTGCGATGCGCTTAGCATTGCTTACGTTTCATCAACTTCCTGGGAGATGTAGATATGATATTTAGGCCTGCACATGCTGAAACACTCTCCACATGCGCATGTCGGTGGGTTTCCGTACTGAGGCCTGTGCCCCGGCGGTGGCCCCTTCATCGCAGGAGGAGTTGGAGTTGAGCAATAAAAACAACCACCATCAGAGTCGACACAAAACGTCAGAGTGCACCATCACAATCAAACCACACCCATCCTGCTCCAAAAGTGCAGACTTGATTTTCATCGAGAATCTCCCGAAGGAACAAGCAGACTAGTTCATCACCGAACTTTTACAATATGAGGACAGCGGGCACGAAGCAAGAGTCGCAAAATTCATAACATCAAAAAGTAACCCCTCTACCGCCCTTTGCTGAAATTCAACAGGCGGTTTCCATTGATTTGAATTCGTCCCAGTCTGCAATTTTGTAGTTACGAAAGGTATGAGGGGGTTAATTGTTGATAGTCGACCAAGACGACATGTCTTGTTGCACCAAAACGACAGGTCTTGGTGAACTGCCCATTGCGCCTTGTCGTCGACCACCCCACGTTCTGGGAGATTCGGCCTAGTGTCTGTATCTGTATCATTCAGTTCACTCTCCTTCACACCTCCTCCCACTCTTTAGTTCCTCTTCCACCTCTGCTCCACCTCTGATCTACCTTCCACCAGCAGATGGTCAGACACTCCCCGTCCAAATCAAATCCACCCTCCCCTCTCAATACCCACACAGTCTCCCCACAAATCAAATCCTCGAAATCGGCACAAAATCCAACCGCGCTCTCACCACCACTGCACCATGGGTCATCCTCACCTGTCTTACTTGTGGCATGAGGTTCAGATCAAATCATGTACTCGTGAATATCTCGCTTCTTGAACCGGCCTTTGGTGGAAATGAGGCCCAAATCAAATCAAATCTTGATCCGGCTTTCAATCACCAGCTCCTTCTTCATGCACAGACTTATCCAATTTTATAGTCATTTCTACCGGGAACACCATACCTCCCCATCACATTCTCCACCACCACATGAAATGAGGCCCAAATCAAATCCACCACCACATCTCAAACTCGCGCATGAAGGTCACCCAGTACAACCAGATTGAATTGGTTTATGAAATTTTCCATGCTGTCACTCAAGTCAGTCCAGAATTGCTACCTCACCTCCGCACTTCTCTTGCTACCAGGTCTGTACGCTCACAGACGCCATCTGCCTAGGGGTGACAAGGTCCACATGTCGAGGCTGCGGTGCGGGCACCACGCGGCCCTACAGTCATACCAGCATAGACTGGGAAATGTCCCTTCCAACCTTTGCTTGTGATGCCGGGGTTCACCCGATTCGGTCGAGCACGTCATGACGTCGTGCCCAACCATCGCACCCGGCAGGCTCTACCATAACATCACGTCAGTGCGTGATCTATGGGAGCGCCCGAGCGACAGCATCAACTATCTCAGGGGTGCAAGCCTAATAAAGGGCTTGTCACCAGCTGTAGCACTACCCCCCAACCCCACCCCACACACACACATACCCATACACACACACACACCACACACACACACGCGCACGCACACACACATGCATACATATATGCACATATATGCACACGCACCCCCCCCCTACACACACACACGTGTACACGCACATGCATACATATATGCACATACATGCACGCGCACGTCGGTGGGTTCCTGGGCTTCGGGTTCTGCGCTGGCCGTGGCTCTTCCATCGCAGAGGGAGTTGGTACAGATACAGACACTAGGCCGCATCCCCCAGAAAGGGGGGTGGCCGACGGCAAGGCGCACCTCACACCCTCATACGCTCACACTCACACAACTTAGCCCTTTAGTGCTAAAGGGTCCGGCCGGTAGCCCCTCAACTTACACTCTGGGTCCCGAATGCACCGAGGAACCGTCGTCAGCAGCAGGGCCCGACAGTTTTCACTGGTTTACCCCCACCGCGTCATAATGGCCGGGCCCCCTCACCCACGACCATCCCGACAGCGGGATGCCAAGGGCGGGAAAGCACATCAGAGCAGCGTCAAAATCAACCATTCACAACCATTCTCCACTCACGCCTGTTCATTGCACGCTCTCTCG
>SDVV010010393.1:0-10950 GCA_016164225.1 Gammarus roeselii
GCGCACCCCCGTACGCTCGGTGAGTCAAGGTGCATGCATCGCGTCCTACCCCGCTGAAATGTTATGTGCAAATTCCCGTAGACCGGACAAAATCCGTCCGATGTAGTCATATTAACTACTAGCATACTGTGCTGTTTTTTGCAAGAGATAGTGAGGGATATCATACCTAGCATTTTGTTGCATTTCTTGGCAGCATCGCTACATTGCTTGCTGCTTTTTAAGTCGTTACTAATGATGACACCTAAATCTCTCTCTTCGGTGACGGGAATGAGTTATATTCCAGACATGGGGGTTATGAAGACCTATGTGCATAACTTTGCATTTGTCAACATTAAATTTCATTTGCCACTTTTCTGACTACTCAACAATTTTGTTCAAGTCTAGTTGGATCTGCTGACACTCTAGTTCAGTTTGCACTTTTCCTCCGATCTTAGTATCGTCTGCAAACTTGCTAATGTTTGAGAGTACGTTGCTATCGAGATCGTTAATGAATATTATAAAGAGAACTGGCCCTAACACGGATCCTTGAGGCCCGCCGCTTGTAACGGGACCCCAGGAGGAGGAAGCTCCGTTAAGTACAACTCGCTGCCGTCTGTCCGTAAGCCAGCATTTTATCCAGCTGTTATGCTCACCTCGAATACCGATGATGTGCAATTTACTAATTAGGCGCTTGTGTGGGACTTTGTCAAAGACCTTTTGAAAGTCAAGGTAAATGATATCGATTGGAGATTTTGTGTCGTGGATTTTGATTATATTTCTGAAAAAGAGTAGCAGATTTGTAAGACAGGAACGGTTGTGCCTAAAACCATGTTAGAAGTCACTAATCAATTTGTTTGATTCTAAGAATTCTGTAATTTTATCAGTTATCAAACTTTCCATCAACTTGCCAATGACTGAGGTGAGACTAATTGGACAGTAATTGCCGGGACACTTTTTATCTCCTTTTTTAAAAATTAGGGTAACATTAGCCTCTTTCCATTTAGAGGGGCAGGTGCCATTTCTGAGAGATTGGGTGAAAATGTTTGATAAATGTTTGGCGATTTTGTTTCTAGTCTCTTTTAGAATTCTAGGATGAATTGGTCTGGACCTGGAGATTTGGTGACTTACAATTTATCTATATATTTAAATACTTCGGCGGGGAAAAGTTCACTGTGGTGAGGGCTTCAATTTGTTTTGCCGCTACGATATCCTCAGGATTAGGAATATCCTGGTTCTCTAACGTAAATACAGAGCAAAAGTATTCGTTAAGTAGAACACTCATTTAGGTGTCGTCCGTTTCTAGCTCACCAACATCGTTCTCGAGAGGACCTATTACAGATTTTACATTTTTTTTGCTCGAAATATAACTGAAAATTGTTTCGGATTAGTTTTGGCATTGGCAGCAATTTCATTTTCATAATCTTTCTTCTTACGTTCGAGGACCCTCTTTAGATCTCGTCTGCTAATTTTGTATTCATTTTTTATTGCGTCGTCATGTGGATGTTTCTGTTTAGCCGATTGCTTTGCTTTCTTTTGTGAATGAAGTCGCTGCAATTCTCCTTTCCAGTACTTGGGCTGATAGGCTGTCGTTCGCCTGTTTTTGCGCGGGATATGCTCATGTTCGATATTTTTAGGCGCAGCCAAGAAATAGTCAAGCGATTGATTGACATCTTGTCCGAGGGTTATATTTGCTGATGTTATTGACTCTCTTAAGCCATCAAAATTAGCTAATCTGAAGTTGGAGACCTTTTCGCAGTTTGTTGTTGTTTTCAACTCGAGCTCTATCAAAAAACGGATACAGTTGTGGTCACTAGTTCCAAGTGGTTCGCCTACTTCGACGTTCGTGACATGAGAGTCGCTTGCACTAAATAGGAAATCAAGAATGTTGCTACCTCTTTTAGGTGTCTTCACCATTTGGGTCATGAACTTATCGTCTGCAAAATCAATCAGACAATGGCCGGTGGCAGTACATTCGTCTGATTTCCAATCAATGTCGGGGATATTGAAGTTGCTTAGCACAACACTGTGTTGTGTTGTGACAACATCGACGAGGGTGTTGTAAAGATCGATATAATCTGCAACCTTGCTTTTTGGGGGGCGATAGATGAGAGTGATTTGACATTTTATATGTTTGCCGACTACTTTGATTGATACTATGTTGTGCCTTTTTGTTTAAGATTGTGATTTCTAATATTTGCAGAGTGTCTTTTACGAGAAACAGCACTCCTCCGCCCTTTCGGCCTTGTCTATATTTGTGAAATAGTGAGTAACCGGGAAGAGTAAATTCGCCTGAATAATGCCTGGTGCTCGATTTCATCCACGATTCAGTGATAGCTATCATGTCGATACTCTCATTCACCGCAAGGATACCTAATTCCTCGAATTTGTCTCTGAGACTTCTAGCGTTCACGTAGTAACATTTGAGAGTACCATTAGTCACATTGACTTGATTTGCTTGATTTATTTTGCTTCTACTCAGAGGTCTTGTGTCGGAGCCAAGACTTTCGCTTTCGTTTACACAGGTTATACTAGCGGAGCTGCGACTACTGCCTCTAACCCGGACTGGATTGATGACAGGAACTTTTTTGCTAGGACATGTGGTGGTGTTTTGATGGGCACTTGTATTTGTTGTGTATCTCGTGTTGAAACGGGCGGAGGTCGCTGTGTCGTTTTGTCGGGTACTGCTGGTGGATTTGTTGGTATGATATCGTTTACATTTTTTGACTTATTTTCGTTGACAAGTCCGGCGCCGATGTTTTTAAGCATGTTTTCGATAGTATCAAGTCTATCCGTGTTAATGCGAGCCTTGTTGGTGATTCTATTAAAGTTATAGTACTTTGGGTCGATCATCGTATCCCAATGATCCGGAAAAGAGATTTTCTGGGCTTTGCAGAAAGTTGCTGAGCGATTGTTAAGTAAAATCATCTCGCTTAACTTATATCTACTTTGGTTCGGATGGGGCAGGATGCCAGTGACATGAAGGTTCGCGTGTGAGGGTTTGATGTTGTTTAGCTTGGCTTCATACCTTTTCCATGTCGATTCCGTCTGCGTCACGTCTTTAGATCCGACTTGTATTATATTTCGCTTAGATGTATGCATTCTTTCCTTTGCGATTATGCCTGCGACCTCGTCAAGTTTTAAATCGTCTTTGCCAAGTATTTTCAGTTGAATTCTCCCTTTTCGATGATTTTATGTTGTCGTACATTGATATATATTTCGCTAATTATGTACCTTAGACATGATTTATATCCTGGATCTTGTGGATTGCGGACCTTACACCGCAGATCTGTATGAAAAAAATCTTAGAGTGGATTTATTCGATATTTGATATAATAGACGAAAATGGTAGGAGCAGCACATCAATCATTACAAAAAATTCATATTCCAACAGTAAAACCGTACATAAATCTTGCCAACGCCTTAACACTCGTAACACTCACTGACGTATGGGGTAAGCTTACATAAACGTTTTGAACTCGAAAGTAAACAACGAGCGATGACCTAACATAACTCGAAACTGGTCGATATGTAGGCACACCATATGCTAAAGATTGGTAAAACTACAGAGTCAAGTGGATAGATTTGATAAGGATGAACGTTAAATCAATGAAGAAAATACCTAACATAAGTATGAAACGGGAAAAAACAGGTTAAGATAGGTTAGGATGGGTTAGGTTTAGTGCCCCTCTACAATACAGACCTAAAGTGAAAAATGCTACAATGGATCTGGTGAATGCTCAGTAAGTCGAATATTCTGAATTAGAACGCAGTCTCATAACAAAGCCCGAATTGACCAATAACTTCTAGGTGTCTATACTGCAAACGTCTCACAAACATTTATAAGAGAACGACATGCAGGAATAAGCATCAAGTAAAGACCTGCGATTGGATAACGTAATTGAGGTGTACATTCAATTATTGAAGAATTTCAACACTAACACTCAACACAAATCCGGTAGACTAGTTCTCCAAGACAACATGGAACTGGACTAAAATGCAGTGTCGAGAGTTGAAACCTACCAATTTTTGATTCATTACATCCAATTAAGCGTATTTTATACCCAACATTCCATGAAATTAGGCGAAAAATGTATAACAAGAACTAAAAAAATAGCTAAATAAGATTCTCTACTCTTCCCTAAACAACAATGATTAACTATTATATACGGTGTATCCTACCACACCCTGATGATAAATCCTAGTCCAATTTCCTACGTGATCTGGTTCATGAATAAGAATATACTAAAATAACAGCCATACTAAAAATATCTGACATTTAACGCAGAGTTCATGGGAATAATGTTATTTTTACTACGTTACCATTCAAATCTATAATAAATTCCTGGACCTAACTGATGCTATGCCTCTAGCAGGACAAAATCAATGCGCACTGTATCATATAAATGAACTCTACAATGCTTTACTAGGTCACTTCTCAGCAATCTACCACTGATATATAACAAATTTAGAGGTAACACCCAGTCATGATACGATGCCACAGACGTACCATGCATCTGTTAACCCATCGTCTCTGAACAGCCTCGAACAACGACACATCCTGGACATAACCAAAATCTTAAACATGTACAGTGGTTAAAAATGAGTCTTAGAGAGTGTGTGGTCATTAAAAACTAGACTTCTGCTCACTGATGACTTAAGTAAACCACTACAACGATGAGCAGCTTGTCGCATAACCTCACTAACAAACCCATGGAACTTAAGATCGACGTCTACAAGAACGTACATAATTCACGTTGAACATGGGTGAACTCCAAAATGGCAACCAAAGAGTGTAAACCACCTCTACACTAGGACCTCTCCATCCAGTGAATCGTCTTCTAAACGTTAAACTACACATTTGCAAGGGATCAATGACGAAAATTCCACAAAAAAAACTTACAACAACAACATATATAAAATAGCTAAATAAGATGCTCTACTCTGCTCTAATTCACATTAAAAGGTGTAATACACTAGGGTAATCATCGTAGTAAATCTGTTTACTTATACAAACAGGCATAAACATAACTAATTTTTTGCCTAGGGGACTCTCTAACTCCTCCTAAATATTGAAGAATGGAACTACAATAAACATACAATAACCAAATAGCAAGACCAAGTTTGTAACAAATCGTCTGTTCTATATCTATAATAACCACGTCAAATATCGTATCAGGATGAAAGAAGATATATAAAATGCTAAGAATTAACAACATGTGACTAAATTATACCTGAAATAATGTTATATATTGCAGATAAACACGTAATATATCCTAAATCGTATAAATAACCACCAGATTGCATTGAAGATGGAAATTCAACAGAGAACATACAAAATTGAAAGACCTATACTAAAACTCACGAGTTATAACAAAGCAAGAAGATTAATTCTCTACCATACCCAAAACATACATTAAAACGGGATGAACGAGAATGAACTAGCATTTAACCAAACAAACAAGAAATGTGAATAGGATACCAAGACATACAAGCGACACAACTGAATCCTATAGTAAATACGGTATAGAACATACAAAATCTAATGAAATTAGCCTCAACTTTAGTCCAAAACAGGGATAAATTAACACATCTCTAACTAAAGTAACTACGGTTTAATCGTAACAGAATGTCATATATACATATAAAAATACCAAATGATGCAATAACATATTATGTTAACTTACAGTAAATCCATATCGTTCAGGTACTTTCGCTATTGGAAAACCGCGTCGATGGAACACTGATATAAAGTTTCAATACTGGATAATGCAATATGGGGTAGAAAGATTCTTGTAACGAAGATACAGCATCCTAAGAAAAAATATATATACATTAAACGCAAACAACCTGACAAATAATCCATACTATTTCTATAGATATAATATACATATGATATGAATAGACGGGAAACACAGGACCTTGCCTGCAATCCTACCTTCAGGCTGGTACAAACAGGGCCGTTGACACACTAAGGCTGCAAATTGAGTGATAGGACATACGTACCACACTAATCCTGTAAAAGAATATATAGTGATGAATGCACATAACATACAAAAAGTATCCCAAGCCCCCACTGCTACGAACCCACCAATCAAGCATCGAATGAGTTAATTATACTCTTAATTGATTCTTCTCTAGGAATGTTTCAGTCATCTTGTAAATGTTGTATGTATTTTCCTTCATCGGTTAGCTCAAGAAGAAATACGAATGAATGGGTTACTGCAGGAGTAAGTAAAGCTTAGCGCAAGGGTACTGATTAATACAATCGGATAAAAATAACAATAAATTAATTGAATCTATGCTACGTGTAAAATTGATCAACAGCGAGCAACGTAGAAAATGATATCGAGGTTGAAAATTCATCATGAAGGTGTCTGGAATGTGGGGCTTTTTAATATATAATACTACATATAAGTTATTATCAATAAAAATTATCTTACAAATGTATGTTTGTCAATAACCCCCAAAAACATTCAGAGGACACAACATTGAACATGCAATATGACATGCAACGAAGTTGCAACAGGCCCCAAGCATTGAAATGCTAATACCCTTATGTAAATATATAACCTATCAACATGTATGAGCTTTCCGCTAACTGACCCCGTCCTACCCTACTCCCCTCACCCCCCGTTTCTGCGTGAGCCCTACCCCCTACCATCGCGCCCTACCCCCCGTCCACCAAAATGACTCTAGGAAGCTGTTTTCGCCGCTATATATACTACTCATACACACTGATCAGGATTTTCAGATACGCTAGGATATTAATATGTAAGACCTGTCGAAATTTCAACCATGCAACAGCTTTTCGGTAGGATGTCGTGATACAACGTGCCGGTTTGTTCACGTAGGAACCAAAGGGGAAGGGGGGGGGGCGGATTAACATGACCAACCAGCCCCTAGTGTGTTTTCAATGCGTGCCAGCGGCCTCCATGATAATTTTAGCGGGGCTGCATTTCATATTATTCCTATTATTGTTGTTTGACGTAACTGCCCGTGTGAATCAAAATCAGAGTTCAAATTAAGTTTTTCCGTGCAAATGTAGCCTGATGTGTAAAGTCTCACGATATGTGGAGCCTACAAGGCATCGTTCTGCGAGGACGTGTATTCTTGAAATGGGTTATGTAATGCGGTCCGGCATGCGATTCTCGAGGAGCAGAGGATGTTGCAATTTTATTTACTGTCTAAGGTTTTTGTGTTGAGCTCGCGCGGTAATTGACCCTTCAAGTCCAACCTCCAAGGCACGAGCGATCGTACGATACGAGACTCGTTGCAAACTTGATTGCTTTGGACGGAGTGGCTAGGGGCGTTGAAGGCACAACCCACGAACTTAGCTAAGTGGTCAATGGGATGAGGTGAAACACCGTTATGTGTGATGTTCATGATGTTGTGTTTAGTTCACAGACATTCAGTTATGTATCGCACGTCGAATCTTCATAGCACGTGTGATCTTATAATAAGAGTCACGTTGCACACTTGTTTACTTCTGACAGAGTGGCTAAGGGGTTGAATTGAAAACCCAGAATTGGCTAGTGATGAAAGACATGAGGTGAACCAGCGTTATGAGTGAAGCTCACGGAGGAGCTCCGGGTTCGACAAGGTGGATGTGTTCACGGTTTAGCTACAAAGGCCGTACTGGGGCAACCTGGGGGAATGGGAGGCGGCTGAATGGGTTCGATTTCCAAAAGGAGATGGTTCGTTATTAAGATGGAATACATATCAGTTTTGTCCGTAATGATATATGTCTTGTTACTCCTGAGTATCACTTTCCGTAATTCAGGGAGGACAAGGGAAGTCTCATCTAGTTTTAGGGGGTGAGCTATTAGAGTAAACACTTCGTAAGGAGTACTATACGTCAGAGGTTTGACCATCAAGAATTTATAGTGAGATACGTTCTGAATCTTCAAAATCTGAGCAATATGTTCCAGTTGATATCGGGATATTTTGAGCGGGAAGTCTAACGTTGGGGAATATTTACGACCTTCGATAACAATGTTATTCAGTGATTTTAGGTCAATTAATTCGGGGGTTAAAATACCTTCTTCTAGTAAAGATACGGTAAGCTCACTTGATCTAAAAGTTGACCGGATATCCGTCAAACTTGCTACTAGTTGATCTAGATTCCACTGAATTGCTTGTTGAATGTCTGCTATCTCTACAGTATCGGCTAATTTCTCAAGAACCTTCTTAACGACTTCAAAGGAATCAGACACGTTTATGGACAGCATGTCGAGTCGCTCGTTAGTCAATTTAATTAGTTTATTATGTTGTTGTAGGTTGCGGTTTAAGGCGTCAATATTGCCTTGATTATTAGTCTAAAAAATCTTAGAAACTAAGTAATTTCCCAGGAATCCTAATCCTAATCCAATCTCTAATGGGTTACGGGGTTGTCGTCTTCCTGGTTGTATAGGTCTAACTTCGGACAGAAAGTTTAGCAGGGATGGAGCATTAATTGGATTAGTAATACTTTGTCCATTTATGGGGTCATTAATCGGAGTTGTAATATTCAGTTTATTAATGGGGGCATCAATCGGAGTTGTAATACTTAGTATATTAATGGGGACATTCGATTGATTACTGCGGCTGACATTATCCCTACGTTAAGTTACTCCTGCCTTTTTCAGCATAGTCCAGATTATTGTATCTTGGTCACGGAAGGCGTAAAATTTGGTCCATAGCTCTGAGCCACGACCATCACACAGTAATAGGTCAAACATAGAATGGAGGGTGTTCAGATATTCCGTTTCTAGTTTTAAAAGTACGTAACCGTATCGGTTAAGTTGATTTCGAGTTCCTCCAACTAATTTAGTGTTCTCCAATAACCAACCAATTTGTGATGCAGCGTCCAAATCGGACGAGTATTTGGAGCATGTAGTGTTTATGAAACCTAGATTGACTCAGTATAAAAGGAACGCACCTGGAATGTGGGCATATCCGGGCCATGGGATGACAGTGGCAGGCGTACTCGCTGCGGCGGATTGGGGGGGGATTCTCCCGGAATGCAGGGCCTGCTTGCGTCAGTGCGATAAAAGTCGCAGCTCTTATGAGTATGGCAACCCATTCCATGGTGGATATTAGTGTATCTGTAACATATACATTAGGGGTTAATACCTCACATCTTTAACTATTATAGGTACAACGGAGTCTATTCAAATAACATCGAATGACACTTCTTACTTTTTAAGGAACATTAATTCCTAATACATGGTTGTTAGTAATTTAACTATTCCAAACGGACAATAGGAATGGTTACTTAAACTATACGAAGAACAATAAAGTTAAGTATACGAGGTGAAAGGTATGGCTGTGGCAGCGATGCAGTGCAGGGGCGATGCCTGGCAGCGTGGGTTGTGATGCTGCCGCGTTGACCTTGTCCTTGGTAGGTGAGCAGGCTGCGTAGTGGAAGCGGTGGGGCCGCAATGCTGCAGTGCGAGAGCAGGTATGCCAGGTGCGTTGACCTCGTCCTTCTCGCTTGCGCTGGCTGGCCACTATGACAGCTTGCAGGCTCTCCCTGGTTGGACTCGTCGTGCACTAACCGGTTTAGGCGGCAGGGTAGCAGCTGGTGGCATCGCGGTCTGCCGACGGGTCAGTGGAGGTTGCGTGGAGCATTGCTGTTGCCGTGTGATTATGTAATCGGGATGGACTACGTATGTTTTCTTAGTGGCAATTTCTTGGAGCTCCCAAGCTTTTCCCTTGCTCCTGATGACAGTAAAGGGTCCCCGAACAGGCATGTCTAGCTTTTGTTTGGCAATCTGCCGAAGGGTGGCATAGACTCGATCTCCCACTGAGATGCATTTGGCTGCTCTTCCCGCGTTGGTGTAAGCAGTGTAGGAAGATTGAGCTGCAAGAAGAGTGTCTGTACAGTGAGTTCGCACTTGTTGCAAGCGTCGCATATGTTGATGTAGTTCATCTTCACTGTACTGTAGTTAAGGAGGCGTGAAGGTAATGGTTGCTGAATCATATGCGAAAAAGGCGTAGAATGGGGCCTCTCTTATGCTACTGTTGTGTGTATTGTTGATTGGTAGCTGGATTGTTGGTAAAAATTTATCCCAGTCATTGATGGCTAGTTTGGTTGTATAAATTCTTAACAGTTTGTTCACTTTTCTGTTGATGCGTTCAGAGAGTCCTTGTGATGCTGGGTGATATGGAGCTATTTCCACCTTTTTGGTGTTGTAGTATTCCAGAAAGTTGATTAGTTTATCAGAGGTGTACTCTGGAGCGTTGTCAGTTATCAAAACGCGGCTCGCTCCATAATTGGAATTGACTTGTCTTAGTGCTTCTATTATTGAGTCTGTATCCTTGTGTTTTAATGGGAAAAGGATCGTGTATCTAGTTGTGTAATCTCTGATTGTCAGTATGTACTGGTTTCCGTCTTCTGTTATTCTCAGAAGACCAAGGATGTCAGACGATATGGTGTGAAAGGGTCTGATTGGTACAGGATACTTTTCTATGGGAACTGGTTTGGGTACTTTTTTTGCTTGAGTGCACAACTTACTATCATCACAAAGTTGGTTTATCAGGTGTCGCTCTTGCGAGTTGTAGAAGTTTCTAACAAATATTTTAAGTGTTCGTTTGGGTCCTTTGTGACCGGCAGTTGTGTCGGTGTGGACTAACTTTTCGTACTATGTAGAGTACGCCTTGAACTATTCTGCTATTTAACAAAATATTAGTACAAATAGTTTTTGTCGTGTTTGTGTTATTTGCGTGGGTACAGTCGTTTCTTAGCAGTCCAAAGAGTTGTCTGCACGCAGAATCTTTTCTTTGCGCAGTTCGTAGTTCCTTTTCGGTCCACGGAACTTTCTCTGGAATGTAGTCTTGTAGAGCGGCGTTGCAGCTCTCATTGCGCGCAAGTAGATCCTCGTGGAGCTTTGTAGTCAACGCGTTAGTGCCGTCATTGTCCACTGGTAGTCTGGATAGGGCGTCAGCGAATATGTTTTCTTTTCCTTCTATGTAATGGAGGTTAATGGCATA
>SDVV010010394.1:0-16272 GCA_016164225.1 Gammarus roeselii
CCATGGTGCAGCAGGGCTTGTTGAGCAAGGACCATGGTACAGTAGGGCTTGTTGAGCATAGACATGGTACTGCAGGGGTCGTTGAGCAGGAGCCATAGTACAGTAGGGGTTCGTTGACGTGCATCTCCACGTTAGTTCAAAGGGATCGCCTTCTCATGGTTGTTTTCATGGTAGTTATCATGTTAGTTCTCATGATAATTCTCATGGTAGCTCGAAATTAATGCCTTCTCATTGGCTGCTGAGAAATGAGATGCATGCTTATTTTCTTTCTTTATATTGGCAGCACAACCCGCTTTTCTCAAAGGCTTTCATATTATCATGCTTATCAGGGTCTTGCAAGTAGAAATGATGCCGACTTCATATGATGATGAAAACGATCGTTGAGGTTCTAACATCAACATTCTTGTATATGTTGAGCATATAAAAATGCTTCTTGAGGTCGAAGGACGATGCTTGTCAAGAGTGGGTGATGGTTGAAAGCCTAGCTATTGAGCAACTGTTAATAAAGCCAGGTAACACAAACGTTAGATACCTAAACAGCATACCCACTGGAAATGCTAACACAGCGATAAGACAGAACTTGTAGTTGGTATGTACACACTAAATGAGAGGTAACCAAACCTAACGGAAACTATACGCTATTAACATCCACGTGGTTGAAAACTATAATACATTTTACCTTTGAAATTAAATCACTGATAATGTGATGAGAAATTTCTGGAACGAACGTTCTTATTGGAAATTCAAAAATTTTGAAGAAATGAAATTAGTAGCAGAATAAATAGTCTGGTTTTATGTCATTCAGTTCTGCCAGCTCCTTTTAGTAAAATGCTGGCTACACGCCTGTATGTTTTCAATGTACAGCATCTGGCTAGGAAACTAATTATTGAAAGGATTTCTGGAACTGAAAGAGAGGAAATCGTTGGAATTGTTAAAAACTGATCAATGGCCGTCATTTGATCTGTCCCTCTAAGACCGTCTATACCTGACTTCCATTGGATGACCGTCATTTAGTCCCTCCCTCTGTGACCGTCATCCTGACTTCCATTGGATGCCCGTCATTAGGTCCGTCCCTCTGTGACCGTTCATCCTTGATATCCATAGGATAGCTGTCATTTGATCCGTCCTTCTGTGGACGTCCATTCCTGACTTCCATTGGATGGTTGTTATTTGATCCATCTCTCTGTGACCGTCCATCCCTGTCTTCCAATGGATGACCGTCATTTGATCCGTCCCTTTGTGAACGTTCATCTCTGACTTCCATTTGATCACCGACATTTGATCCGTCCCTCTGTGAACGTCCATCCCTGACTTCCATTGATTAGCTGTCATTGGATATTTCTCTGTGAACGTCCATCACTGACTCCCATTTGATGACCGTCATTTAATTCGTCCCTCTGCGACCGTCCATCCCTGACTTCCATTTAGTGGCCGTCATTTGATCCGTTCCTCTGTGAACGTCTATCCAGGACTTCCATTGGATGGCCGTCATTTGATCCGTGCCTCTGTGAACGTCCTTCCATGACTTCAATTTGATGGCCGTCATTTGATCCGTCCCTCTTTGAACATCCATCTCTGAATTCCATTGGATAACCGTCATTTGATCCGCCTTTATCCGAACGTCCGTCCCTGACTTCCATAAGATGGCAGTCATTTGATCCGTCCCTGTGTGAATGTCTATCCTGACTCCCATTCGATTTATGTGACCGTCATTTGATCCGTCCCTCCGTGAACGTCCATCTCTAACTTCAATTGGATGACCGTCATTAGGTTTGTCCCTCTGTGACCGTCCATCCTTGATATCCATAGGATAGCTGTCATTTGATCCGTCCTTCTGTAGACGACCCTTCCTGACTTCCATTGGATGGCTGTTGTTTGATCCATCTCTCTGTGACCGTCCATCCCTGTCTTCCATTGGATGACCGTCTTTAGGTTCGTCCCTCTGTGACTGTCCATCCTTGATATCCATAGGATAACTGTCATTTGATCCGTCTTTCTGTGGACGACCATTCCTGACTTCCATTGGATGGCTGTCATTTGATCCATCTCTCTGTGACCTTCCATCCCTGTCTTAAATTGGATGACCGTCATTTGATCCGTCCCTTTGTGAACGTTCATCCTTGACTTTCATTTGATCGTCGTCATTTGATCCATCCCTGTGTAAACGTCCATCCTTGATTTCCATTGGATGGCCGTAATTTGATCTGTCCCTCTGTGAACGTCCATCCCAAACTTCCAATGGATGGCCGTCATTTGATCCGTCCCTCTGTGAACATCCATCCCTGACTTCCATTGGATAGCCGTAATTTTATTCGTCCCTCTCTAAATGTCTATCCTGGACTTCCATTGGATAGCCGTCATTTGATCCGTCCCTTCGTGAACATCCACCCTGACTTCCATTGGATGACCGTCTTTTGATACTTCTCTCTGTGAACGTCCACCCTTGACTTCCATTGGAAAGCCATCATTTGATCCGTCCCCTTGAGAACGTCCATCCCAGACTTCCAGTGGATGGCTGTCATTTGATCCGTCCCTCTGTAAACGTCCATCGTTGACTTCCATTGGGTGGCCGTCTTTAGATCCTTCTATTTGCGAACGTCCATCCCTGACTTCCATTTGATAGCAGTCATTTGATCCGTCCCTCTGTGAACGTTCATCCCTGACTACCATTGGATGGCCGTAATTTGATCCGTCCCTCTGTGAACATCTATTCCTGACTCCCGAGTTACCTCATTTTCAGGTCAGTTCATCATTAACAAATCCAGTCACCTAAATAAAAGCAGCCCCAAAAACGATGATCAAAATTTACCTGCAAAATTTACCCTGAGTGCGCTCTAGAATTTCGATGCATGCCTGAAAATTTGCTTCAAGATGGTCATTTGTCTTTGAGTTTGTCATCGGAAGGAAAAGATTCATTTAAATGAACCTGATTCTAAGCATATTCAATTCACTCGTATAATTTTCACTCACAAAATCAATGATGTTCCATTAGTATTATGTAATTGTTAAGAAGATTTTATGGACTGCGTAACTTGAGCATTTCGCGGTTGTAACGTTCCCCCAAAATTTGCAGCATAAATAACATTCCAAATAACGCCCAACTACACCTCACCTTTCCAAACTTGGAACGTGTCTATTTCCTAAGTCTATTCACAGTTTAAAACTAATCCTTTTCCACGTAGTTACCTTACATCGTTCAATGAATATTGGGATGGTTGCATAAACCTAGCAGGAGGTGTCATTCTGACGAGGCTTCCCTAGTCGCATTGTTTGGCAAATCAAGATACAGTTTCCAGTGACTGTGTCCGACTATTGCGAGATTAATGTAGACAAAGTAATAGGAAAAGACACTAGATAATGTATTTTGCTCAGGCAACTACTGGCGAGACGCCATCACTGACAGTGGTAGTGACACATCAACAGCGCCTTGGGAACAGACTCACGGCTTCTACTAAATCTATCCACATACTTCAAGCTGTTAGGCTGTCGGTTATGACGTGAGCAGTGCTGTGAGCCACATCATCTGCGATCTCCAAACACATTCCTGTACTGTAAGCACATTGATGTGTAACATACGATTTTCCTAACCTCTTTAGACTGTTTCAGAGAAATTGAATCATAATTACAGGTGGATAAAGAATTTAGGGAAGATGTGGTTTCTTCTCTACACAAACGATATCCTCCCAGGAACATTTGCGTCTCACGGCTGTTTAGTGTATCATTCTCGTGAGACTTTCATGTTATGGGATAAGGAGCTTAATGTCTCCCAAATTAGTTTGAACAGGTATGTTAACTGAAGGGGATTGATGATCAGTCTCAGTGTCTCAGTATACCGATAAGCTGAAGGTTCAGAAACGACCAGTTGCCAAGGTTATCTAGTCAAGAAGTCTGAATATGTCACATAGAATAAATGGTCAGAAGAGGTCAGTTACCAAGGTTACAAAGCCCTCAAATCACAATGTCTCATGAAAAAGAAGTTTTATTAAAACCAGTAGCCTAGGTTTTGTTGTCTTGAAGTCTCACTAGGCTGAAGATAAAATGATTCATAAGCGACCAGGAGTCAAGGTGATCGAGTTTTCAGGCTTCAGTAGGCTGTAAAGAGGCGTGTGTGCGGAGACATATACATGATGCCGAAGGTGCTGCTGACTGTGGCCACCAGGAACACCCACAGCAGCAGCCTGTGGAGAAGGAGCGAGCGCATTAGGGTGGAGGAGCTGACCGATAGACTCCGCTCCTTACCAGCAACAGTTACCGCCATCAACTACCAATCTTCGCCCCTTACCAGCAACAGCTACCGTCGTCAGCTACCAATCTTCGCCCCTTACCAGCAACAGTTACCGTCATCAACTACCAATCTTCGCCCCTTACTAGCAACAGTTACCGTCATCAACTTCCAATCTTCGCTCCTTACCAGCAACATTTACCGTCATCAACTTCCAATCTTCGCCCCTTACCAGCAACAGTTACCGTCATCAACTACCAATCTCCGCCCCTTACCAGCAACAGTTACCGCCATCAACTACCAATCTTCGCCCCTTACCAGCAACAGTTACCGTCATCAACTACCAATCTTCGCCCCTTACCAGCAACATTTACCGTCATCAACTACCAATCTTTGCCCCTTACCAGCAACAGTTACCGTCATCAACTACCAATGACATACACCAACGTCATCATTTGACAATTTTGTCTATTTTTTTACCCACATCTCAATATGAACAGGAATCCGATAATCCCTCAGCATGTTGAACTACCTCAAAATGAACCAACTCCGGCCTAGGAAGAAAGTGTCTCCTGACGACTTTGAGTTGCAACTGGCTGATGGTTCTCCCTTGTTGCGCTTCTCTGTTACTAATCCTGACTGTGAGCTGAGCTTCTGCACGACTCTGTCGGCTCCCCTTCAGTCTCTACTGAGCCTCACCAGTCGCGGTCGAACTCCTGCTTTCTCTTCGACACACAGCATGTCTTTGCTGCTGAGTATCACCTTGCCCTGAACAACAGGCTTCTGATATGATCGTTGGTTGCTCCCACCTAGCTATGATCAATTTCACATATCCTTGCTGCCCACCTGTCCGTGATGAGCGCCATTTATCCCCACTGGTCCTCACCTGTCAATGATCAGCGCCACCTGCTGCCACTCGAGCCGGATGGTGTCTCTGCGGTCCTGTTCCGCCAGCCTCAGCTCGTTGCGCTCGATTGTGTCTTGCACCTGGAGAATGTTAACGAGTCAGAGGTGCACCGATATACACCTGGAGAATGTTAACGAGTCAGAGGTGCACCGATGTGCACCTGTAGAATGTTAACGAGTCAGAGGTGCACCGATGTGCACCTGTAGAATATTAACGAGTCAGAGGTGCACCGATGTGCACCTGTAGAATGTTAACGAGTCAGAGGTGCACCGATATACACCTGGAGAATATTACTTAGTCAGAGGTGCACTGATGTGCACCTGGAGAATGTTAACGAGTCAGAGGTGCACTGATATACACCTGGAGGATATTACCTACTCAGAGATGCACCGATGTGCACTTGGAAAATATTAAAGAGTTAGTGGCGCACTGATGGGCATCGGGAAAATATTGTCTAGACAGAGGTGTACCGATGTGCACCTGGAGAATGTTAACGAGTCAGAGGCACACCGATGTGCTCCCCGCTTAAACGAGTTATTGATATAAATCGTAATCATTCAATATGGCTTGAACGTACATATTATACGTGAGAACGCCACGGTAATCTATCACCACGGTAATCTATCACCACGGCAACCTTTCACCACGGCAACCTATCATCATGGCAACCTATCACCTGGGCAACCTATCACCACGGCAACCTATCACCACGACAACCTATCACCACGGCAGAGGTGTACCGATGTGCACCTGGAGAATGTTAACGAGTCAGAGGCGCACCGATGTGCTCCCCGCTTAAACGAGTTATTGATATAAATCGTAATCATTCAATGTGGCTGTGGCCACGGCAACCAATGTGGCCACGGCAACCTTTCACCACGGCAACCTATCATCACGGCAACCTATCACCAGGGCAACCTATCACCACGGCAACCTATCACCACGGCAACCTATAACCACGGCAACCTATCACCACGGCAACCTATCACCACGGCAACCTATCACCTCGGCCACCTATCACCACGACAACCTATCACCACGGCAACCTATCACCATGGCAACCTATCACGACGGCAACCTATCACCTCGGTAACCTATCACCACGGTAACCTATCACCACGGTAACCTATCAAATAATATGATTTGTTACGATACTATGTCCTTACAAGTGTTTTCTGAATGGAGTCTATGTTTATTTATCAAATACCCGCAGAGTTTAAATCTGTAGAGAAAAATAATAACGGAAGAGGTTTGGTTGATTTTAAATAGCAAACGGACATTCCTTACAATCGTACAGTAGCGAAAGATAATTCGTTCATGATTAGCCTACAACGAAGTAACAAGTAACACTTTTCAGACGTGGAACTTGATTTCATGTTGATTTTTGTTACGGTAGGTGTACCTCGACAAAGCTTCTTAACAAGTTTTACATAGCAAATTTAAATTAGGTTAAACTGCATCGCGAAAAATCCTCATTTAGGATTTCTGTTAATCTTAAATCGTAAAAGGATATTCTTTCGCGAATAAACATACTGTTCGATTAAACAGAGTATGCAGCTTTCATTTTCTTTTTATACTTTATTATAGTGAAGGTTTCAACAGTTCAGCAAACCCACCTTTTGCAGCACTCTAGTGAAGTGCCTCTCAAACTCATCCAACAGCAGGCTCTTGCTCAGCATCCTCTGGTCTCGTTGTTCTTGTTGCTGTTGTGGTGGTGGTGGTGGGTCAGGGGGCAATTGTTGCTGTTGCTGCTGTTGTTGTTGTTGTTGCTGCTGATGTTGTTGTAGCTGCAGGTGTTGCTCTTGTAGGATCTGCAGAGTCTTAAGCTGCTGCGGTTGGTCGGTCAGGCGCCCCTCACATATGCCAGACAAACCGCTGTGGGAGAAGATAGGCCATCGGCTTTGATCTGTCATCTTTGACCCGTTATGTTTGGCCTGCTATCTTTCACCAGTCATCTTTCACCTGTTATCATGTTCCTGTTTTCCTTTACATTTTATATTTTACCGTTATCTTATGCCTGTGATACTTTACCTGTGCCCTTTTGTTTTTGATGACCCTCCGGTTGAAAAGCGTCCCAACTCGACTGCCGGAAGCGTACAATAGACTGTGTACCAAAGACGGTAATCAAGGGATGGTTGTCCGATCCGTAAGACAGAAGTTCCCGTCAAAGGACAGCACAACAATGTTGAAAATTATAACCTTCATAAGGCCTGTTGCATGCTCTTCGCTAAGGCCTTACACAATTTCAAACTGATTTAGTTATTGTCATGTTTTGGGCACACTCACCCGTCAAGGCCACAGCTACATGGGCACACTCGACCGTCAAGGTCACAGTCACCTGGGCACACTCGTCCGTCAAGGCCACAGCCACCTGAGCACACTCGCCCGTCAAGGCCACAACTACCTGGGCACATTCGCCCGTCAAAGCCACAGGCACACTCGCCCGTCAAAGCCACAGCTACCTGGGCACACTCGCCCGTCAAAGCCACAGCTACCTGGGCACACTCGCCCGTCAAAGCCACAGCTACCTGGGCACACTCGCCCGTCAAAGCCACAGCTACCTGGGCACACTTGTCCGTCAAGGCCACAGCTACCTGGGCACACTCGCCCGTTAAAGCCACAGCTACCTTGGCACACTCGCCCGTCAAAGCCACAGCTACCTGGGCACACTCGCCCATCACAGCCACAGCTACCTGGGCACACTCGCCCGTCAAAGCCACAGCTACCTGTGCACACTCGCCCGTCAAGGCCACAGTCACCTAGGCACACTCGTCCGTCAAGGCCACAGCTACCTGGGCACACATGTCCGTCAAGGCCACACCCACCTGCAGAGCATACGATAGTCCTGTTGTTATGTAAACGTAAGGACACGAGACGAATATGATCGGATTTATACTGGGTTCAATATAGGAGACGCTAGTGGTCTTTATCCACTGTTATAACTGATGTTACGTTTCTTCAATACTGCATGCACGATTTTGCTAACATTGTTATTAATATTTTTATTCAAAAATGGAGGAAGTTATCAAGAGAGAAGCGAAGTATTTAAAAAAAAATTTAAAACATACAAGCCATCTGTAATTGTGAAAAAAAAATTACAGAACACCAAGAAGGTCATTAACGCTAATATCCGACGCAACAAAACGCCTACCAACTGTTAAGTTTAACACCAAACACAAACTGGTAAGTTTTACTCCGAACAGACCCCTACCAACTGTTAGGTTTACACCGAACAGACCTCTACCAACTGTAGAGCTTACACCAAACAGACCCCTACCGACTGTTAGGTTTTACACCGAACAGACTCCTACCAACTGTAAGGTTTTACACCAAACAGACCCCTACCAACTGTTTGGTTTACACCGAACAGACCTCTCCCAACTGTTAGGCTTACACCAAACAGACCCCTCCCAACTGTTAAGTTTTACACCGAACACAAACTCTTGACCTGAAACAACACCCCGCCTATCCCGAACAGTGAATACTCGTCCCAAACGAAAACAGAGTTCTAATTGGAGGCTGCATGCAAACGCGAAAATAATCCATTTACAAGGCATAGGAAGCAGACTCATTGCGACTATGCTTCAAACCGCCGCGACGGTGCTCCAAATTACTGCGACGATGCTCCAAACCGCCGCGACGGTGCTCCAAATTACTGCGACGATGCTCCAAACCGCCGCGACGGTGCTCCAAACCACCGCGACGATGCTCCGGATCACTGCGACGATGCTCCCAATCAATGCGACGATGCTCCAAATCACTGCGGCGATGCTACAAACCACCGCGACGATGCTCCGGATCACTGCGACGATGCTATAAATCACTGCGACGATGCTATAAATCACTGCGACGATGCTATAAATCACTGCGACGATGCTATAAATCACTGCGACGATGCTCCAAATCACCGCGACGATGCTACAAACCACCGCGACGATGCTCCAAATCACTGCGACGATGCGACAAATCACCGCGACGATGCTACAAACCACCGCGACGATGCTCCAAATCACTGCAGCGATGCTCCAAATCACTGCGGCGATGCTTCAAATCACTGCGACGATGCTACAAATCACTGCAACGATGCTTCAAATGACTGCGACGATGCTACAAATCAATGCGACGATGCTACCAATCACCGCGACGATGCTACAAACCACCGCGACGATGCTCCGAATCACTGAGACGATGCTCTCAATCACTGCGGTGATGCTCCAAATCACTGCGGCGATGCTACAGACCACTGCGACAATGCTCCAAATCATTGCGACGTTGCTCAAAATCACTGCGACGATACTACAAATCACTGCGACGATGCCACAAATCACCGCGACGATGCTACAAATCACTACGACGATGCTAGAAATACCTGTGACGATGCTACAAATCACCGCGACGATGCTCCGAATCACTGCGACGATGTTCCAAATCACTGCGACGATGCTCCGAATCACTGCGGTGATGCTTCGAATCACTGCGACGATGCTGCAAATCACCGCGACGATGCTACAAATCACCGCGACGATGCTAGAAATACCTGTGACGATGCTACAAATCACCGCGACGATGCTCCGAATCACTGCGACGATGTTCCAAATCACTGCGACGATGCTCCGAATCACTGCGGTGATGCTCCGAATCACTGCGACGATGCTGCAAATCACCGCGACGATGCTACAAATCACTGCGACGATGCTCCAAATCATTGCGACGATTATTCAAATCACCGCGACAATGTTACAAATCACTGCGACGATGCTCCAAATCGTTGCAACGATGCTCCAAATCATTGCGACGATGCTTCAAATCACCGCGACAATGTTACAAATCACTGCGACGATGCTCCAAATCTCTGCAACGGTTATGCAATTCTCTTGGAGAATCACTGCTTAACCTAAATGCAGCCAGTACCAGACACAACACGATCAAGAAACCCAAGGAGTGACTCAGCAGGTTCAATCAAAGGTGTTGTGAAATGGAGAAAAATCCCTCAACAGATGGCGCTGACAACCGAATAATCTTCGAGTAAACCTTATGGTTAAAGAGAATGTGAAGGGCTAAACGTAAATAGTATGCATTTTCAAAATGTTACTTACATGTGAAGTTGCCATTGGTTTGATTTGAAAATGGTGCATATGCGATGCTACTTGCGCCACGACTCTAAATAATATTTGCAACCGTTTACCGCATATATATGGCCCTTATCGCAATGCAGTACGACAGCGGCCATGACCATCTCGCGATGATGTGTACAAACGAGATTTTCTATTAATGTGTAATGTTTCTTTCAATATCATGTATATCGTCCAACTCCACCTCTGCATACCCAGCACACATCATAGACACTCTGCATACCCAGCACACATCATAGACACTCCGCATACCCAGCACACATCATAGACACTGCATACCCAGCACACATCATAGACACTCTGCATACCCAGCACACATCATAGACACTCTGCATACCCAGCACACATCATAGACACTCCGCATACCCAGCACACATCATAGACACTCTGCATACCCAGCACACATCATAGACACTCCGCATACCCAGCACACATCATAGACACTCTGCATACCCAGCACACATCATAGACAACATTTTGCAATGTATTTTTCGAATAGTTTACTTTTCCGACCCCGTGTCTACGTGCTTTTTCCTTTAAAATAGTCTTAGTTTGTGAGAGTATTGCTAGTATATATTGTGAATAATATTTTTCCCCATGACGTACAAAGAGTTGCTCATAGAAGAAGAACTACGACGATTCATTTTGAACTTCGTTTCACTAATTCAAATTGTACCCTTAGGTATGAAGTTCACGTATTAGATTTAAGAATTGAAATCCCTTGCCCGACGATGGAAATAAATTATTTAAAAACAGAGTCAATAACACGCCATGCCCACCTGACCACCTTGAACACCCTCTCACCTCTATCATTCTCTCACCTCTATCACCCTCTCACCTCTATCACCCTCTCACCTCTATCACCCTCTACCCTCTATCACCCTCTCACCTCTATCACCGTCTCACCTCTATCACCCTTTCACCTCTAACGCCCTCTTACCTCTATCACCCTCTCACCTCTATCACCCTCTCACGTCTATCACCCTCTCACGTCTATCACCCTCTCACCTCTATCACCCTCTCACCTTCTCACCTCTATCACCCTCTCACCTCTATCGACCTCTCACCTCTGTCACCCTCTCACCTCTATCACCCTCTCACCTTTATCGCCCTCTTACCTCTATCGCCCTCTCACCTCTGTCACCCTCTCACCTCTATCGCCCTCTCACCTCTATCACCCTCTCACCTCTATCGCCCTCTCACCTCTGTCATCCTCTCACCTCTATCGCCCTCTCACCTCTATCACCCTCTCACCTCTATCACCATCTCACCTCTACCACCCTCTCACCTCTGTAAGCAGATGCCTTGGCATGGGCCTAACGTGACTCCGGTAGAGGGAGGCCTGGAGGATAGGGGGTGAAGGGGCACTTTAGTCTGAGGTAATTACGGATATTTATAAAAATATGTTCTTAGTAACGACAGTTTGAATCTTTCTTAGTATAATATTTGTTGTGTAAGCTAATGCTTTTGAATCAAGTATAATAAAAAGCTTAATTGTTTACGGTCGAAGTCCTATTTTATCGACCTCCCTTTTTTTAAATCTCAGCTCTACTCAAAACTCATTAACAGGCTGGACATCGTTATCAGGTTTTTCCGTTAATGATGGCCTTAAAGAGGCCTGCCCAGCCTAAAACAATGAATAGGCTTAGGCACGCTCCAAGGGTTCTCACATTTAATCTGCTAGCAGATGGCCAGGGTCGTTAGGAAGGTGCTTCTGATGGATAATATTACAATCGTCTTTCAACTATATTTACGAAGATGTTACATGACCCATCCTGAGAACAATTGAACGTTCACAAATGAATTGCGGAAGTTTCTGAAAGAAAGGTAAATATGGCGTATGATACTTATATGTTTTTCATTTCACTCGTCGTATTTTATGAAAAGTCCTTTATTGTTCATTAAAAAAAGAGATCTCCTCGACTGTGGAACTCTGATACAGCAAGTATCGGGAGGTGGTTAACTGATATTGCATCAATATCGAGAGGTAGTCGACTGATATTGCATCAAGTTCTGGGAGGTGGTCAACTGATATTGCATCATGTATTGGGAGGTGGTCGACTGATACTGCATCAAGTATTGGGAGGTGGTCGACTGATACTGCATCAAGCATCGTGTCGTGCACGAGTCATTGTTGATGTCCTAGAAGGCGTTGTACATGAGTCAATATTTGTAAAATTATCTGCACGAAATATTATACGTGAGTTAATAGAGGTCATATGCTTTTCTCGTTACTATCATTTGAGTAGAGATCACCCGCAGTCACTGAAGTCGCCCTTTGGCAACGATACGCCTTTGTTAACATGTTTCCAAAGTCGTGCTTCTGGAAGCATGTTTCTAAAGACGTGTCCCGGCTTGTATGTTTTTAAAGACGGTACTTTGTAAACACGTCTAATGACGTGTCTCTGTAAGCCTTTCTCAAAGACGTGTCTCTTTTAACACGTCCCTGAGTACGTGCCTCTGTTAGCATGTCCCCAAAGACGCGCCTGTATAATCATGTCCCCAAAGTCGTGTCGCTGTTTGCACGTCTCTAAATACGGGCTTCTGTAAGCACGTCTCCAAAGACTTACCTCTGTTAGAACGTGTCTAAAGTCGTGCCTCTGTTATCACGTCTCCACAGACGTGCTCCCGTTAACAGGTCCCAAAAGCTACATTTTCTCACCCGTTAACGAAGCCTGGGCCATCTCACCAGTTGCTGATTGACTTTGAAGGTAAACTCTTTGTCAATTCGACATCCTCTTGTTCTCATGGTTTCTTATTCCGGCTTATTTGGATCACCGATTGTTCAAGTAATCCCAGTTAACTTTATTGAAGGCTCTGTAAGTTAGTTTTGGAGTTTTTGAGGTTCGCTGAAGGCGATAACCTCCGTGTTTTTTGTTCGGTGCTCATAGAGGTATTTGAGCTTTTGAAGTATACGAGGTTGAATAAACGTGGGTAAATATTTCAGTTTTTCTAATTAGGAAACTGCATCCCCAACGGGATTTCCCCGGCCTTGCCTGTGTGATCATTGCTTCACCTGTCGGCCCCTTGTCTCCTCCTGTACGTCCCCTTCCTCACTTGCCTGTACCTTGCCTCCCCTGTCTGTCCCCAGCCTCCTCTGTCTGTGTCATGTCCTCATACTTATGCAATGTCAATGCGTAGCGAATGAGATTTCCGGCAAGTAGACGGTCGTCAATATCATCCCTATTACATCAGACATGCGCTGGCTGGAAGGTCGGGTTGTATAGTACGACAAGGTAATTTATATTAAGAGAGCCTATGAGCAGTAAACAAGCTGATCTGAAGCGAACGGAAATAATTTGAGCGCTTCAGCAATTAAGATGACGCCCGGTACAGAGACAACAACATCATAGACCACGCTTGTGGCGAAAGTGAATTATGGAGTAGCAAGGGATAGTCTAAGAAAGTCAGTGTTGACTCGACATCGATACCGACTGGTGGCTTGCCTGTGCTCGACCGCCGCCCAAACTCATCTAGACATGACAGGCACTCAGTAAGTTTCAAGAAAATCTACGGGAACGTCGAGCTGACAACGTAAGTGAACGAAAATTACGTCTGCATAAGATGTACGACCAAAGGCAGGCACTTGGCGAAAAACTGTTTTGCACTCAAATTAAAGTGCAACAAATGTGGAAAAGTGGGGCATGTCACAAAAGCATGCAGATCTAAAGCTTACAACACCAGCAAATCACATCTCCGAAGCGGACTATTGTACACCACCTGAAGGAAAAAAAACGAGTGATTACTTAACCATTAAGAAGATCCTAAACAGACCCCCAACCAGGATTCACAAGGAGCCACAACCGACGGGGGTGAAGAATCTCTTCAACGGACTCTTCCAAGCTGAGGACGAGTGGCCCCGGGTCGAGGACCACAAGCGGCTACGTCAAACAAAAAAGGACGGCGACCTACTGTACGTGGAGGCAAGGACAGGACAAAGAACCCGTCGGTAAGCATTGGTAGCGTAGCCATGAAAAAAGACAGGACAGATAACAGTAGGCAGAGCAATTGTTTAGAAGTGCCTACACAGGGGATGCCAAGTGTAAAATATGGCGATCCCCATTTATGTCCAGTGTAGATTAAACGGTCAAGCAGTGAAACTAGAATTTGACACGGGATCACCGATATCACAGAAAATATGATCCGTGACATTAAAAGTGCCAGAGTAGGCAAAACGCACCAGCAAGCGATTGATTACGGCAACAATGCTATTACTTTCACTGGGCAAACAACGTTTGCAATAAATGTAAAAGGTACGGTCGAATTGCATACTTTTCTTGTTGAAAAAGATAACTTATCTCCATTATTCGGTCGTGATTTATGTGAGAAGTTTGGATTACCTGTGAATACGCCCAAAGAGGTGTCGTCTGTTAGAACGGTTACTAGATGCAATCTATTCAATAAGTCCAGTTAGTTTTTCTCTCCTAACTACAGGAGCAACGTTAAACACAAGGTTAATATTAAGGTTGCAAGTGACTGGGAACCCATGTTCTATAGACCACGAAGCGTTCCATTTCGATACAGATGTCTTGTAAAGGAAGAGCTAACGAATTTGGAGAGCGCTGGAATAATTGAAAGACTGGACCACTCTGATTGGGCTTGTCCCGTTGAGGCAGTTTCAAAGCCCACTGGTAAAATACGACTGTTCGACAACAACGCGTTAACTATCAATAAATTCACGCAAGCGATAACGTATCCAATCCCTACTCTTGACTCCGTGCTAGGAAACATTGGAGAGGCAAAAGTATTTCCGTGCATTGATTTGCAGAACGCATACCTACAACTTCCGTTCGACGCTGAGTCCAAAAAACACTCAGTCAGTAATACATCAGAGGGACTATTCCAGTAAAATTACTTACCGTTTGGCATATTTTCAGCCAGTGCAATATTCCGGTGCTTCATTTCGCAAGTTCTTTCTAGCGTACTCAGCACAATATGCTGTATGAATGATGTATTAGTACTTACTAAAACGCGAAGAACATCTAGAGGTATTAGACAAGGCATTCACAGCTTTACAGGACCCAGGTGTCAAAATAAATAACAGCAAGTCCTGTTATTTCACGAAAAGTGTTAAGTACTTAGGTCATGTGTTGTCAAACGAGGGGACAAAACCCAATCCTCTAAAAATTCAAGCAATTTTAGAGGCACCTTGCCCATCAAATGTTAAAGAAGTACAGAGTTTTGTGGGATTATGTACTTATTACAGTAGATTCATTCCGAATATCAGCAATGCATTTGCACCAATCTACGCTCTACTAAAGAAAAAAGCTAAATTCGTGTGGGAGAAATGTCATCAGTCATGTTTTGAGACCATTGAAAGTCTTTTTAGAGGTACTAAAATATTTAAATTGTTTTACCGAAATCTCTAAACAGCAATCGAGACCGATGCTGGCAACTACGATATAGCTGCAGTTTTATTGCAAAAACACAACGAAGCTTTCATGCCTGTTCAATTTGCCTCAAAGACATAAACTAGTGCCCAAAAGAATTACGTTACCATTGACAAAGAGACATTAGCAGTCATGTTTGGAATTGAAAGACTCCATGAATACTTATTGGGAGGCAAATTTCAAATTCGCACTGACCATAAACCATTGTTGAAACTAATGGGGCGTTAAAACGCTATACCAGTCAATTGCACTGCAAGACTACAAAGATGGAACGTGAGACTGAGTCAATATAATTACACAATCGTGTATATTCCCGGCGAATCAAATTGCATTAGCGATTGTCTAATGCAACAACAACGCGTTAACACAGCATAAACTAGACGCATCTCATTCGTGTTCGACCCGGGGCCATATTTTATGAATAACTTATGTAGTCTATTCACCACTTCATTATTTCATACATTGTGTTATACCCATCTTTACAATATGGTAGCGCATTTCGTCATGAAATATGTATATCAAATGCCATGCATATATTTTATGTACAATTTATGTCACGTATCCAACCCTTTAGTGTTCATATCTGACACCATCTTTGCAATGTGTTAGCGCATTTCGATT
>SDVV010010395.1:0-16272 GCA_016164225.1 Gammarus roeselii
GAGTGTGAGTGTATGGGAGTATGAGGTGCGCCTTGCCGTCGGCCACCCCCCTTGCTGGGGGATTTCGGCCTAGTGTCTGTATCTGTATGAAACAGAATCAATCAAAATTGAATAGAATTTCTACACAACCATCAAGGCCCACCTCGTCGAAGGTCATGTCGTCTGGGATGTAGCGGAGGTCCACGATACCGCCATTCTTAAAGCAGTGACCGTCCAGCTCCTTGTATATGGCCCGCGCCGTGTCCACGGAGCCGCACTCCGCCACAGCGTAATAGTACTTGAGCCTGTTAATGTAGTACTTGCGCATGGTTTCGTAGTCCTTGCTCTGGTCGCCCTCCTCTGAACCAAGGACCAGAGAATTGAGAGTAATGACATATAACGCATAAGACAACATAAATTTGCTTTCGAAAGTCATCGTATCTTCAACTGCTTGTGATAGATTTTACTGCAGCTCACAAAAACTTTCTGTTGACAGATACAATTAATGAAACAATCACACTCCATGCCCGTGACGAGCGATGTTGTCCATTAATAGTAACTCTACATGTCACGGTTCAGTAATATATCTACATCACACTTAAATAATGAAAATTAAAACGTTGACAAGAACATCACCTATAAAAAAAATCGCAACCAGGCAATGTCAAGCAAGAAGTGTGTAATGGAGTTACACTTGATGACCTAGACTCACCGGTCACTTTGGGCAGATCCTTGATCTCTTTCGGGCCTGATGCTTCCTCCTCGCATTTTCTTTCTTTTCCGAACTCCGACAGATAAACAGACACCTTGAGAACTTTGCCTCCCTAAAAAGAAATCATTATTATGGTATCAACTATTGACGGATCACTTCTTTCGTGAACTTTATGATTTATAATCTGAAATTCGTTCAAGAAAAACAGCACTACGTGTGAACTTTGAACACCAACATGGGAGATATTTTTGTATAACATCAAACTGGCAGATCATCTCGTGCATTTCCTCACTCATCTTATGCTCACAAAGTATGCTCACTCATCTTATGCTCACAAAGTATGCAGTGTAGGTTTGTTGGTTAGGTGTTATCAGTGCGACATTTGGAGTACAGAATGATGTTCCAAACATAGCAACCGCCTCTAAGTGGGGTTATAACACTCACCAGCAACGAGGGCTCACAGATATTGACACTAGGCCGAATCCACCAGGAAGGAGAGTGGCCGACAACAAGCCGCATCTCACCCTCCTCTCATACACTCGCACTCAAAGAAACTTAGCCCATTTGCGCTAGAGTCCGGGCAGGAGACCCCGCAACACACTAGGGGTCAGGAGTGCGGTCCTAAGTCAGAGTGACCGGGCCCCTTAATCCACGACCATCCTGTTTCTCAGCGCGACGCCAAGGTCAGCTTCCTCCTCTCACACGCTCTACCGAACTCCGAATCTAGCCTTCACAACTTCTCTTCAGAGTCAGCCACTAGTGCTGTATCATACGCAAACAGCAGCTGACTGCCAACTCCTCTCATTTGCTCCCACAGCTCTATGCCACCACCCGACTACTCCATCCATGCAGAGATTAAACAGCCAAGGAGACAACGCAGCATTGTTTCCAACCCACTTTCACTGTGGGCCAATCACTCACCTCGCTCCCCACTGATACGTGCTCTGCTGCCAACACAGAAACTCTGAACAGCTTTCAGCAGATTTCCGCCCACTCCATACAAACGCAACACCCTCCATAGCGCTACTCTGTCGACCTTGTCATTGGCTTTTTCTAATTACATAAAGGCCCAGAACACATCCTTTCCTTTTGCAAGGTTCTTCTCCCAGACTGGTTTTACTGCAAAAATCAGATCGGCATACCCTCTACCACTCCCAAACTTATTGACAACTCATAACAGACTGACCATTCGAGAGTTGCAGCATCCATGTTTATCTCCTTTGCCCTTACATAGCGGAACAAAACAAGCACTGCGCTGCTCAATAGGCACCACGCCCGACAGAACTCGCAGGTTCAGTAGCCTCACCAGACTATCGTCATTATACCCCAAGTCAGGCACTCAGTCGCAACGCCGTGTAAACCAGAGCCTTTCCCTGCATTCATTACCTCTACTGCCTCTCTCACTCCTTCCCATGTAATGTCCGCCACAAGTCTTTCTCCCAACACCGTCAACTCATCAAAATAATCGGCCCACCTCTTTCCGTACATCACCACTTTCCAATAACAACTGGCCGCTTTCTTCTTTCACCACCTCTTCCTTTCCGGTCTCTCCCTTTCTCACCCTCTTCACCTCTTTCCAGAACATCTTTTTTTTTTCCTCAAAATTCTGGCACAACTGTCTGACCCAACTGGCATCAGCGTCCTTTTTTGCTCTCTTCACCACCCGCTTCACTTTGTTTCTCATCTCTTTATATCTTTCATAGGCCACTATCGACTTCACATGCAATCAATCCTCAAACGCTCATCTTTTCCGTGCCACCGCCAGATATCCACACGGACCCATGTGTACGTGTCAATATCTCGCTTCTTGAACAAGATGTTTCCAACTACCAGCTCATGGTCTGTGCAAAAACTTGTCAGGTTCCCTCCACTGTCATTTCTATCGAGAACGCTATACCTTCCTATCACATTCTCTACCACTACATTTCCCACTCTCGCTATTAGGTCACCCAGTACAGCCACGTCGTGTTGACCTCCAAAACTCTCAATACACTCACTCGGGTCAGTTCAAAATTACTCCCTCTCCTCTTCGCTGCTCTTGCTTCCAGGTCCTCAAGCCATCCCCACAAATAGCGATATTTATATAACTAACCCGCATCAACCTTGAGGACACCTCTTTGCCCTCGATAACGAGACTAGCCAACCGATCACTCAATATCAACACCATACCTCGTGCCCAACTTTCCTCCACAGCAACTCCTTGACTTGACACGCCAAACTCACATTCGGCCGTACCTTTGCAACTTAGTCTCACTCAGCGCCAATACATCAAACTCCTTCCTTACAAACACTTTGCCAATTTTTCTTCTCTTTGCTTCATTCGTACTACAACCACCCACATCCAGCTACTACATAACAATAGGGTTCGAAGAGGTGTGAGCAAAACGAGCGGGGGGTTCGTCTTGCCGTCTTTGACGAGAGTTTAAAGAGGAAGGGATCCCTAGCCTCCTCTCTCCGTCCCTATTAGCCGCCTTCAACGACACGCAGCCTATACTCAAGCAAGTCTATATATATGCACAGCTGACACTTTCGAAATCGTAAGGGCTAAATTAGAATGAAGGACTATGATACAACGGATCGGAAGTTTTTTTCTAAACACTGTCAGACATCTCGACTATTTTCGTTAGCTTCTGTCCAGCTCACCATCCAATCATATTTGTTGTACAGACGCTACTCGGCAGACTGTAGGCATACACTATAGCTATCACCCATTTCATACCAATAAGACTGTACCAACTCGTTGGACTACAGAAATTATCTAGCACTCACAAGTAAAAGATTAGTTTGTTAAATTTAGTTTAGGGATCTGTTTTTTGTTTATGGAATCTTAAGCATGGTAACGGCAGGAATTGAAAGATGGAGAGGTATTGTAGGAAAATAAATTGCTATCAGAAAAAGGCACAACACCCTAACCTAAACTGTGCTCTGACACTTACAATGAGCCTGGAGAGGCACCATAGGTTTAACATCACTTACAACAAATTTAACCAAGAGCTCAGCGGGATAGTCCCCAAAAAAGCTGGAAGACGACTCGAACATTATTGTATTCATGAACCATGGAGATTTACTCACGGCTGGTGCAAAAGACTGCAGCACTACAAGGATGTCTTCAGCTTTAAAAAGATCCCACTCGATGTTGCACACGGCCAGTCGTGATGTTTCCTGTCAAGGAAGACGGTGAGGAATAGATCAGAGGCAGGCGGCACCTTGACCTAAGTATGCTCAGTTCGGGTGACTGTGATAGTACCACAAGCTTTGAAATGCAACTAATGCGCTTGCTAATTGGAATCAACTATACGAGCGTTAGGCAGGCGTCATCTTGACCTTAGCATGCTCAGTTTGGGTGACTGTGATAGTACCACAAGCTTCGAAATGCAACTAATGCGCTTGCTAATTGGAATCAACTATACGAGCGTTAGGCAGGCGTCACCTTGACCTTAACATGCTTGGTTTGGGTGACTGTGATAGTACCAGTAGCTTTGAAATGCAACTAATGCGCTTGCTAATTGGAATCAACTATACGAGCGTTTAAATAATAGGTTTAATCACATTTGAGTAAATAGAAAGATCATAAAAAAATCTGAAACGTTAAATTCAATACGAATTAAGGTTACAGATCTGTTCAAAAACATATGATGCAACAGCACAGTTACGAACTAAGTAAATGTATAATTTTACTGATGATTAGTTCAGCGCGACCGGGCTTTCTAGCACATTGAAGTCAATGTCCTACTGGCACCAAATGTCGAACCCACAACTGGAGGTGTAACAAGCTAAAGGCAAGTTATCGTCTGTCTTTGAGTTTGTCTTGACTTGAGGCATGCTGAAGGCAGAACAATCGTGAGGTAGTGTTTTATTCGAAAAAAAAAAGACTGAGGAGGCATACCATCAATTCACATCCACTCCCCATCATTAAATCGGCCTGATGGTCAAGTTTTCTTCAACTAAACACTGGATCAGGAATCAAAACACGTTGATAACAAGTTATTCTTAAACCTAGTGTGTAGTTCAAAGCCGTAGTCAACGTCACCCGATTCTGATTCTTTAACTCTTACATCAACGTGCTGGTGTTCGCTGTCCCACACAGCGTCCTTGTCGAGCTCGCCCCAGTCGTGTTCATCCTGCACCTCGTCGTCGGAGGAAGAGTCGTCGTCAGAGGAGGAGCTCGACTCGCCGCTGAACTGGTCAATGCCGCGCGCGATGTTGAGGTTGGGGTCGAGTAACTGCTGCAGGCGCCGCTGTTGACGGGGGTCCAGAGCCTCGGCGTCAGAGTCCTTGGCGCTCTCTTCGATTGCTGAGAGATGAGATTAAATTAGTGACATGGATTTAGATTTGAGGGCGGGAGAAACTATAGCAAATGGCGCAATTGATTGTGGATTGCACAACGGGACAGTTAAAATGGGCATGAAAAATGGACGCGGCATCAAATTGTCACGCTAAAAAACCCTGGTTACGCCTGGTTGCGCCACATCAAATACCGATCCTATGAGTTTTTAGATGCCGCCGGGGTCGAGAGGTTAGCGTACCCGACTTGAGTGCTAGCCTTAGGTGAGGTATATTGAGAATTTAGGCCTCAGCAAGGACACGGCGGTATTGTGGCATGGGGATGGGCAGGGTGGACACTGCCCACTAACCACCCAAAAAAAAACATAAAAATCCAAAATCAAGTGAAGCTGTGGAAGTATTATATTAGGTTTTATACAATTTACAAGCAAACAGGAAAGTACATATGGAACAGATACAGACACTAGGCCGCATCCCCCAGAAAGGGGGGTGGCCGACAGCAAGGCGCACCTCACAATTTAGCCCTTTTGTGATAAAAGGTCCGGCCAGTAACCCCGCAACATACACTCCGGGTCACGAGTGTAGTCCGAGGATCCGTTGTCAGCAGCGGAGCCCGACAGTTTTCACTGGTTTACCCCCGCCGCGTCATAATTGCCAGGCCTCCCCAACCCACGATTATCCCGACAACGGGATGCCAAGGGCGGGAAAGCACATCAGAGAAGCGTCAAAATCATCCATTCTCCACTCACGCCAGTTCATTGCACGCTCTCTTGCTACTTCCACATTCATGTCTCTCCTTCCTAACGCCTGCTTCACACCATCCATCCACCCAAACTTCGGTCTGCCTCTAGGCCTACGACCACTCGCCTCCGCATTCATAACCCTTCTCACCAATCTCCCTTCGTCCATCCTCTCCATGTGCCCGAACCATCTCAGAACACGCGAATCCACTCTATCCTCCAACTGCTTCACCATCCCTGTTCTAATTCGAACCCCGGGATCACTTCAGTTTCCACTAGTTCAGTTATCTTCACATGGGAGCCCAGATAGTTAAAACACTGAACTTCCTCCAAGAGCTCTGCATTTAGCGGGACACTAATTTTGCTTGCATCAACAGTCCTCGAGCATCTCAATTACTTTACTCTTACCCACGTTCACTCGAAGCTTCCTCCTCTCACACTCTACAAAATTCAGACACTAGCCTACATAGCTTTTCCTCTGAATCCGCAACCAGGGCCGTATCATCAGCAAATAGCAACTGGCTCAACTGCCAACTCCGCCCATTTGCTTCCAACAGTTCCAAGCCATGACCCAGCACACTAGCGTTCACCTCCCTGACCACTCCATCCATATAGAGGTTGAACAGCCAGGGAGACATCACGCAGCCTTGTCTCAGTCCCACTTTCACTGTGAACCAATGACTCACCTTGCTTCCCACTCTGACACACGCTCGGCTGCCAACATAGAAACTCTGCACCGCCTTCAAAAAATGTCCGCCCACTCCATACAAACGCAACACCCTCCACAGCGTTTCTCTGTCATCCTGTCGTATGCCTTCTCCAGATACATGAAGGCCCAGAACACATCCTTCCCTCTGGCAAGGTACTTCTCACAGACCTGTCTCACTGCAAAAATCTGATCAGCACACCCTCTACCACTCCTAGAGCCACACTGTTCCTCTGCAATTACGCAGTCCATACAGTCTCTGATCCTTTTGATCAGCACTCTCTGCACAACTTACCAACCATACATAACAGACTGATACCTCTCGAGTTGCAGCATTCATTTTCATCTCCTTTGCTTTTATATAGCAGGACAATGCAGGCACTGCGCCACTCAATCGGTCCCATACCTGCCACAAAACACAAGTTCAGTAACCTCACCAACCATTCGACAATCGTTACTCCACCCTCCTTCAGGCACTGGGTTGCAACTCCATCCAAACCAGGAGCTTTCCCCGCATTTTATCACCTCCACCGCCTCCAGCACCTCTTCCCTGGTAATGTCTGCCACAAATCTTTCTCCCAAAACTGGCATCTGAGCACCACCACCCACAGCAACAATGCCAGCCTCTGTGTCATCCTTGACATTCAACAATTCATCAAAAACCATGGGGGTTTTGTTGCTCACTGAGTTGTAAGAGTGTCTGTTTCTGTAACTAACTACCTCAATTCCCTAACCTCATAGTAGATCAGTCTACAACTATCACTACGTTACCGTAGTAATAATCTCATCGGAAAACGTCTTAATCTAAAACTTAGCGTCCCATTGCTTGTATCCTCCTGATTGGTAACCTCTCGACCTGTTTTATGGGGCACTTCTACTCCCTACAACCGCGAAAATCAACTGCCCTATTTCTCCCGCGGTGTGAGAAACAGAGCATGACAACCCCCTCCCGCATTTGCCATGTGCTTCATTTATCCTTAGACCAACCAAAAAGCTTACTGACAAATGTACTTGACTAACTCATTATTATAATTTACATTATATCAAATGAAGTGATTTACCATAGATAATTAATTATATGTTTTACTTCATTCTCATTGACATGAATTACTTCAATCCTATTTATCTACAAGTCAAGTATGATTCGAGAGGAAGGAATCAAACACAGCGGATGGCAAACGGGAGATGGAGGGACAAGGCAAGAGAGGGGGTGAGGGCCGATTGTGGTCCCAAGCCTCTCAACTGGCCATGCATGCCTAGAAAACGCTGGACACATTCATATGAACCGCACACACATTTATACGAATAGAATGTCTTAGTTGGCAGGGCATGAAAAATGTTTCCCACACCCTATTTAATTGGAAGGGCAGTATAAAGATCATCTATAAACTGGAAGGGCAGTATAGTACTTGCCTGGATATTTGATTGCCTATTTCACATTTTATTGTTTGCTAACTGATCAATTATTTTATCTTCTGCTGATAATAGAAGATCTAACATGTTAGGCCCTCTGGTTGTTTCTGCCACATATTGCTTCAGATTGTTGTCATCTTGCAGCCCTGTCCAAGGGTTTGCCATGTAGCCTAGTTGATGTCAAGAAGGTCATGGTCCTCCTTTGATATAGTTCCATGTGAACATGAGATCATATCCAACTATTCATGTAGAACATCTTCTGGTACTGTTATTACTGGATTACGGTACACTAATACAATTATCGGCATTATCCTTTCAGATGGCATAATGTTGGCATGATTTGTCTTATAGGTTGGTGTTGCTGCTCTAGTCCTGCCAAGTATTAGACAAAAGCTCTCTTTGATATACAACACCGATCCTCCCTTTTTGGCATGAAGAAGGTTTGTCTACATTGAATGTATTGAAATCTTGAAGGTTTGTTTCCGAGGGGGCAATTTTGGTAATTCCTCCTCCATTGTAAAGTCCTCCATTGTAATGCTCCATTTCTTGACCTGGCTGGAGAGTGTTTAGTACTGTAGCCAGCAGAGCACTTAACTATTCCTCTTCCATTGCATGATGTTTGACATTACCATCACAAACTAAAAAAACACACAGGAGCAAACTGTGCCTGCTCATAAACACCAATGGAATTCTGTAGTGAAAGGACAATAATTTGTGTACTGGTTTGCTGTTCCCTTCCCTTTGTAATCCAGGCTCTGGCGAGCAACCAGCTAGTTGATCACGTGAATTATGTTGCCGGTCAAATGACGACTTGTTGCCTGTCGGTCTTTGGGTGCCACTTGGCTGCCACTAATTTTTGCCATTTTCAGCTGTGAGGTAGTGTCAGGAGGTAAACATTCGTATCATCTCCATTATGTACCTTGACAAAAGAAAAGGCCGTTGGAGATGTGTGGGGACACTGGTAGTGTTGTTCAGTGAGAAATGTGTGCTGGCCTGTGAGACCATTTTAGAATGTAGGAGGGGTGTTGGGTGTTAGGTGTCTTGCGGGTAGGTAGAATGAGTCTTTGGGGTAGGTGGCGTAGAAGTGTGAAGTATTTGGAGGGTGCTAGCAAGGTCTGGAGTAGGCTGGACTTCAGCTTTTGTGATAGACTGGTGCTTCCCAACACGAGCCGGCAACCATCTCAGTGTATCGCTCCAGGAGCCTATAGGGGTTCGACTGGAGTATATGGAGGCTTGATGGAAACAACCCCCTGTTGGTTAATTTCTTTTTCTACCTAGCCATAGTGAAAGGACAATAATTTGTGTACTGGTTTGCTGTTCCCTTCCCTTTGTAATCCAAGCTCTGGCGAGCATGTTTTACCAACCAAATCAATTTACTATTACTCTCGTTTGCACCAAGGGAAGCTAAAGTCCAGCTCTTCTAATCATATTGTTACCCGATTTATTGTAATGCAATGTGGAGAAAATACTTTCAATATAGCGTGAGGAAATTGACAGTGAGTTATGACACATTTAGACAGCTGATTCAGGTCCCTCACTTGACGTCAGCAAGCAGGGTTTTTGCTGAAAATCAATCAGATCACATCAAGGTACTGTTCCGTATTGCGGCACACAGCCTTATGACTCGAGTTATGAACTCCCCAAATGAAATCCTCATTGCAATCTGCTCTGGTGATGCGCTCGCTGCCTCGTCATTGTTAGGGCAATGGAGAGAATTACTTTACGCATAGATTCTTTTATTCCAGCTGTGTGCAGATTTGGAACCGGCTGCCCGCTGATGTGGTGCAGTGTGCTTCACTTCGCAGCTTCAAGAGAGCCCTGGCGGAGGAATTGAGGGCAGTGTCGTATTAGTTCTGCTAGACTCAATTTGATGTGATATTATGGCTTTGTTTGTGTTGTCGACAGTTGTGTGCAGTTGTTGACTGTCTTCATTGTTTTGTTTTCTTTGGACCTATTGAGCGCATTCCGACCAGCGTCCTGCTGCAGTGCTTGTGCCGTGCTGTTCATTTATCTTGCTGGCGCGCTGGGGTGTACTGCCTCCCATGCCTGCGTGCCCTGTTGGCGGGGCTGTTGGGGGCTGCAAAGGTGAGATACAAAGGTGAGATAGGCAGTGGACAGTTGTATGCCGTAACTTGTTCTTAGTTGTGTGCGGTAATTTTATAACTTTGTTCACACTGTAACCCTAAAATAAGATGTCTCAATTGTAAAACTATGCCCATGTTGGTTGTCAATAAAGATTTTTTAATTATTATTAATATAATGTTTATGGTCTGAAGTATCTTATCCATTTGCTTCTCCGAATTCAAGAATTTGATCTCTGTTGCCATACTCTGGGCAAAAAATACATTGATGTTTCTCCATGATGGGGTTACCTGGAAATTGTTGAGATCCAAACAACTTCTTGAAATCTAAACAGGAATGATTTGACCAATTCAAGTCTGGAAATTTCTGGTCAGTAGAAGACAGGAGTTGTCATCTGGAGAAGAGGGGATTAGGGTGACAATGTCACGAGGTTAGTCTCCTGTTATCAGAGGACATTTAAATGAGTTCTGCAATGAGCTCTTCTTCCAGCTAGCTGATCACATCCTTCCCGTTACAGCTACTGCAGCATGTTTTATCAACCAAATCAATTTACTATTATTATAACTATCAGTTTACCAAGCCTGTTTCATACATATGTTAGAAAACTAACACTATGAACTTGTGTTGTCATTCAACAAATAGCTGATCACCAAGGCATGCAATATTGAGACCAAATTCATGATTTTGGTGATCTTTTTAACGTTGCAGTTACTTTGGTATATCTCAGCCATCACTTGGGAAAATTTAAACTGAACGGATTATATCATTTCTCATAGCTGCATTGCATGTCCAAGCACGATGATGGCTAGAGGCATTGTGCTAGAAGCAGCTATTGCGCTATATGTGTATATATATATACCTATACACACTTGAAAATGTACAAAAATTCTGTGCAGGGATATCAAAAACATATTGCAGAGAGACACTATTTCTGGAGTCTATAGTAATCTCTACCAAAAAAGTCAAAATTATAGTTCCTCATGAGAGCATAATTGCAAACATAGTTGGCTCATTTGGATTTCTTATGCAGAGTAGGAACAATGAAGTTAATAGCAATGAAACAAAAACAAAATGTTGAACCTTGCACACTGTTTGGAGTTCCTAAACTCTATTTTCAGCAATCACAATAATCTATGTGCTGATTCTTTTGGATGAAACAATTTTATTGGGCTTGGCAAGTCGTTACACCCATGAGACATAAAAAATCATATTACATGTCCTAGGAAAAATTATTCAAGAAATAATATTTGTTATCCATCATTGAAATTTATTATTGCAGGGCTTTGCTTTATTTCTAACAGCAATTTTTTTTCAAATAAATCAGAAACAAAGACCAAGTTGGCAATTCTCATACAAATAAACTCAAAATTATAGATGAGCAATTTTTGATTTATTTTAATGAATTAACCATTTCAATTATAATTTATAAGTATTAACCATACATAATGAGTTGAATATGAATGAATTTTTCCCACCACCAGTTGAAAAAATTGCAACAAAATGCTGCTTTCCTATTTGTGACACCAAATCATTTTTGGGCATATAAATGGAGAAATATGCAGCAAGATGGAATGCCACTGGCATACCATTTTCTTGCTTTATGGCATCAAATATCTACTAGCAATGATTTGATTAGAATAGCTACAATTTCAGCTGCACAGAAAAAGTAAATACACATTACAATTATAGAAAGAGACACTTTCTAATTTCCCGCACCTCTATTCATCTGAAGCAGAAGATCTGGATCTTTGTCCATGTCGACAAACCCATCAATGGCCTCATTATTGTCAGCATCATCATCAGAGTCAGGCTGCTCCTCTCCCTCCTCCACATCATCACTGTGGTCAGAGTCATCCTCCTTTTCCTCCCTCTTGGTTGCTTTGAGATTGGAAAGTTTTCCTTTAGAACACTTTACTGAGCTTCCTGATCCCAGGTTGTGAATGTTGAACTTCCGTCCACGAGGATCATGATTGCCATGGAGAGAAGCTTTCTGAGAAAACAACAATTCATCTTAGTTATAATTGCGACTTGTCAAGTAAAATGTCTACAAGTACACATGGGTAAAGATGGCCTGCAATGCAGCAGTGGAAAGAGCATTAATTGATTCTGTGTTGATTTTGGGCAAAATGGCTGGGCATCTGTTGGGAGGATAGAGAGGAAAGAAATTAGTGTGGAGTAGCATGAGAGCATTTAATGGGGAAGAATGACTGGTGAATGATTGCAAGTGGATGAGTTTTGATATGGACAAGGCCCTGATGTGCTATCCCGCCCAAGGCAAATGTGAGATGCTGCTGTTGGCCTACTCTTGTGTATACACCTCTTGTGCAACATCAGAAACATAATTACGGATAAAAGACATTTTACAATTGATCGCATTCATTTTTTGTCCATCAATAAAATCAAACTTAATTCAAGAAGTGCCTATATACATTTGATGAAAACTTCAAGCAAAAGTGTCATTATTACACTAGCTTGATGAAACCCTGATCTGAATCAGTAGACACAATGGCAAAGCAGCATGTACCAAATGCAGATTAGCACATTATTAATTGCTGCATATTATTGTTAAAAAAAAATGTGGAACCTACAGTAGGCTTGATTTTGTATGGGTAGCTTAGCTACTTATCCTTCCATGACCCAATTTACAAAATAGAGTAGGTCAGTAACTACCTATTCAAAGGAATCATAAGGAAAACTATAGAGGTAGCTACATACCTGCTTTAGGTTCTTAAATCTATCATCAACAGCAGATACATCATACTCCTTAGTCCTTATACTCTTGAAGCGCAGGTCATTTGCGATGTGAGAGAACCGGGGGTCCAACACAACGCCACTGCTGCCTTCAGCAGCCTGGGGAGAAAAAAATAAAAACTATATTCAAAGCATAGTATGAAATAGGGGAAATCAGATGGTCATGTGCTATGATAGATTGGAGTAGGTACGGATCAGGCTAACAATCCACTAAACTTATATTTATGAACTGCTAAGCTAATCCAAAATCTGACAAGATGTTGACACATCCATTTTATCAGAGTTGTCAGAATGATCTGGAGTGTCTGGGTATCACAGTAAAGGTCATTAGAATTGAAAAGGCTACAGAGTGGCCAGGCATGTTAGAGTCAGTTTCTAATACCCGCAATTTGCTTCTTCAAATAATGTATGAGCTGCCAAGCTAATTGAAAGTCTGACAAGATGATGACACATCCATTTTATCAGATATCTAAACTATAAATGTAGATATTGTGACATCTGAAGAGAGTTTGAGACATTGAAGTCATCCACCTTAAACCTAAGGTAAAGACAACAGTAATGATATATGAACCAGTAGCAAATGCCACAGTGGCTGTAAGAGGCAAATCTACAATATATATAGTCAATTGCAGACTTATGTTAGCTGCAGCTCATTTGTCATAACTGGTTCATATGTCAGATATTGTACCTCAACCACAATTATAAAGTAAAAGAAATACGCAAACAAAAACAGTTCATTGCTTGTATATAACTAGTTTATATGCAAGTTATGACAGGATGCTATTTTTTCAGCACCTGCACTGAAATATTCCCAGATCACCAGGGGTCAACTGATCCATTTATTAGAATTTGTACCTTTACCATGATGAAGCAAAGAAAAAATACAAACAAAAACAGTTCATTGTTTGCAACTATTTTTCATGCACATTATAATAGAACGCAATAGCTACATCAACTATAGCTATATATCTGTACCTGTACTGGAAAATTCACGTAACACCATTGGTCAACTGATAATAACATGGTGAAGTACAGTTACAGACATTACGGTCATTTGGAGCTAGATTGAGAGCCTTGGGGTAACTTTGAATGGGTTTGGTATTCATTACATTGTTTTAGAGCAGTGAACAAGCTTGGTTTGGTCTAAAAAAATGAAAACTAAAAATGGTTCAAAGTTGGCCTAAGTTCAATGTCTCTAGTTGCCGTGGGTTATATTGTGAAAAAAGTATGGTAGCAAATATTTCAAACAACCCAACTAGCGGCTAATCTATACAAATGAGTCAAACATAGTCCTTTATTATAAACAATTACATACCTTCTTCTTATTGTGGTTTGCTTTTGCCATCACTGGTAAGCACCAGGTATGATAATTTTTTTGGTGAAAAAATCAGCTTAGTTTCTTAAATAGAGAAATGCTTAACCAAGCTGTCTGAAAAAATCAATAAATGGAATTAATTCATTAGCTAGAAAACTGAATATTAGCCATTTATTGTAGAGATGTACAGTGCTCCAATTTTGGCCAAGGCAGATACACAATATGCCAGCTGATACCCCGGCTCCAATGCTCTAAAAAGGCTAATACCAATACTACTAAATAATTGTTTTGTTGAATGCTTGTGTGTGTGGAATGTGGGATATTTGGGTAATCTGCAACTGTTGGAATCTGTTCAGAGGTGTTGGACCAAAGAGGTTGATGGGCCAGATAGAGTTACTATGTAGAGTGACTCAGCTCTCAGAAGTTGTTTTCTCTCAAGGGGAGGTTGTTACTTTCAGATTTGGTTAAGTGTAAGAAGATTTTCATTGCTCTGAGGATTCGGGTTCATTTGTTTTTTTATAGAGGCACACATGATAATTCTTTCAAGCTGGTGGTTCCTTGCTGCCCTAAAGACTATAGGCACAATTATTTTTTTTATTCTTGCTGCATTCAAGTTTGGAACCAACTGCCCTCTAAGTGATTCCCTTAGTGGCTTCAAGAGGCCTTGGCTGATGAGTTGGAGGAGTTGTTGTATGGTTTTTCCTAGTGTCAATGGGTTAAAATGTGTGCTTTTGACAGTTGTGTGCATTTGTTGACTCTTAAGTGTTATTTCTTGTTGACCTACTAAGCACATTCTGACCAGCATCTGGCTGCAGTTTTTTACTTTGTTGTTATTTTTGCCTGCTTGCATGCTGTTGTGTACTGCCTTCCATTCCTGCATGCCCTGTTTGTGGGGCTGTCAGGGCTGTGGGAAGTTGCAGAGGTGAGATACAGATGTGAAGCGCATTAAAAATGTCATTCAATACTCTTGGTTCTGATTCACAAAATATTCAATCCTTAGAATTCTTGCAAAAAAAGTATATGGATAGAGAGCTCAATTTTTCATTTGTTGATAGATATATACTACAAAAAAGGCCAATACCACCAAATGTTGAATGTTCTTTTGGTGTGCAATTTGAATGTATTGGAAGAAATGTTTTGTTAGGCTTGTTTATTTGTGGCTAACCATGACCCTATCAACAAGTGCTTGAGTAAAGGCACTCATTATTGTTAAACACCCAGATCTAAACACATTCAGGACTGACATTTTAACCTATCCATTCTCCACAACACCATACCCAACACATGGAAATAAGGATAAATTGTACTAATCCTGAAACCCAACAAAGTTCCTGCCAAACTTTGTTGGGTTTCATATAAGACCCATCTTGGACTAATGCTCATGTGTGTGGAATGTGGGACATTTAGGGGATCTGAGATTGTTGGGGTCTGTGCAGAGGAGGTGGACCAGGGAGATTGATGGGCTGGGTGGAGTGGACTATGATGAGCGGCTCAAAGCAATGCAGTTGTTTTCTGTGAGGGGGAGGTTGTTGCGTTTAGATCTTGTGTCTTGTGAAGTGTTGGAAGATTTTTCATTGTTCTGTTGATTCAGGTTTGTCTGCTCTGTTTGAGAGAGCTCTGGGTGTTGGCACACATGGGCATTCTTTCAAGCTGGTGGTTCCTTGCTGTCAGAGGGACTTTAAACGCAGATTCTTTTATTCTCTCTGTGTGCAGATTTGGAACCGGCTGCCCGCTGATGTGGTGCAGTGTGATACACTTCGTGGCTTCAAGAGGGCCTTGGCGGAGAAATTGGGGGCAGTGCTGTATGAGTTTTGCTAGACCCAGTTTGATGTGGTCTTGTGGCTTTGTTTGTGTTGCTGACAGTTGTGTACAGTTGTTGACTATTGTTGTTCATTCGTTTTTTTTTAGACCTATTGAGCAAATTCCGACCAGCGTCCTGCTGCAGTGCTTTAGCCCTGCTGTTCTTTTTGATTGCTGACGCATTGAGGTGTTCTGCCTCCCATGCCTGCATGCCCTGTTGGCAGGGCTGTTGGGGCTGTGGTGGGCTGCATAGGTGAGAAGCCAGCCTCTTCATCTTTCTCCCAAATTTCTCAAAAATATCAGAAAGCCTGGTTCTAAACCAAACTAATGCCTGTATCAAAACAACATGGTTTCAGGTCACAACACTCTACAACCATCATCCTTTCCAAACTCACACAGACTATCCACAGATACTTGAATGAAAAGAAGCAGCCAAAAGCACCCAGAAAAACACCACCATGACATCAGTAAGGCCTTCAAAACAGTTCCA
>SDVV010010396.1:0-16272 GCA_016164225.1 Gammarus roeselii
GGGAGGTGGACACAGGGAGGTGGACACAGGGAAGGGGACACAGGGAAGGGGACACAGGGAGGGGGACACAGGGAGGGGGACACAGGGAGGGGGACACAGGGAGGGGGACACAGGGAGGGGTACACAGGGAGGGGGACACAGGGAGAGGGACAGGGACAGGGGGCAGGGACAGGGACAGGGGGCAGGGACAGGGACAGCGGGCTGGGACAGCGGGCAGGGACAGGGACAGGGACAGGGACAGTATGTTTGTATGTATGTATGTATGTATGTATGTATGTATGTATGTATGTATGTATGTGTATAAGGTTGTTAAAAATGATCAACAAAAAAAATGTAACTTCAAATTTTCAATAAAATTTCACATTTTCGAGGGATAACACCTTACTCAAGCAGCCAAGTTAACACTTCAATAGACCGACTTGGCTCTGTCATCCCTCGAAAATGTGAAATTTTATTGAAAATTTGAATTTCGAATTTTTTGTCAAACATTTTTACCTCAGTAATGTTTTGTTTCTATAAGAGGACGAGATATGTTGTATGTGTTTCTATAAGAATGAGATATGTTGTATGTGTTTAATTTACCAAATAAATGTCATACTAGTTGGTAACAAATTTAGCTCCTTGAAAAAATGTTTAATGTCATCGTTGAGTGGCAGCATGAATGAAAATGACCAGTCAAGTTAAAATTACTCCTATTTATTCAAAAATATTTTTCTCTGGATGGCTATTAGTATTCTGTTGTTCTACAACTTATTCTGTAAATGAAGAATACACATTTAGTCAAGGGTACTATTTAAACTCATTTGTAGTTTGCTCATAAACATAATGCAGAGCATTAGCATATGTAAAACGTTTCCCAGCACGTCTAATAAAACGTTTGTTGGAAATAATTTTGACTGAAAAGTTTACCAGTGATTTCAAACTGAGCAACTGTTATGGAGCACATCAAACTCTCGAATGACAAAGACTAACATGAGAATTAAACTCTATAACGATGTTCATGAATTTACTACACGAGTCTCATCAACAGCTACGGTTTGGCTTATTTAAACTATATTCGCCTGGCTGTAGACCATGTTTAGTACTATCGAAAAAGCATTCGGTAGTGGTTAACTTTCAACGAAGAAAACAATGATTTCCTCTTACATTTTCAATATACGCATTATTAACACGGTACTTTATAGCATATATTTTGTGGTTATTAGGTTTTATTATAGGCATTTATTTTTTCAAGCATTCAATGAATTTGTATAGTCAACGTGTTTTGTTTTCCTGCTGTGCCATCAACTTCGACCATAATAATACGTTTCCGTTAATATTCTTTAATTCATGTCCAAATGACGCAGGCGAATTCTAGCAACGAACTGTATAGATCAGGCAAATCCATCTGGCTACATACATCCAGGTGATAAAAAAATCAATTAAACAAAATATCTGCCCTCAATTATGTTCTCATTCGAATAAAATACATTATTTTCATCTGCGATAATGTGTTAAAGATATGACCAGAAAAAAAGTTATCCTTTTAAATATTTGTATATTGTTCTAGCTTACTTGATAGCACCATGATGAATAAAGGTAAGTCAAGGATTCCTTATTCTGGCCTCTACGATTGAACGATTGGACTTTCGAAGAATTCTTTAGGGCAGACTTGATTTAGCGCCACCTCTCTCTAAAACACCATTCCTGCACACTTTCTTCAACGCGTAACTGGTCAACGTGGAATAACAATTGCAAGTGATGATTACAAATAAGGCCCTAACCCAACATTTTCCAGCGGGTGGGAGGCAGTTCTGGTCAAATTGACAGATTAACAATAGTCAGTTCCGGAGTCACTTTTACATTTAGCATCCCATGAGGGGGGAGGGATAAAAATAGTCATATACTGAATACCTCGTCAGTAACTTGTTGCACAGAAACAAGAATAAGTATACTGATATGCTATGGTAAATGAGTCATTTGAAATCAATCCTTTATCAGAAACTCATTATTTGCAGCTGGTGATGTGGGAATCAATTGGTATTCGGTACTATTAGCTGATTCAAATGTGATCTTTCTCCTACACACATAAGCACATTTCTTCTTTAGTTGGTCATCCAAATGATTTTCTTCCGTGTTCGTTTTACCTGGTGTAATTCGAGCGAGAGAGCGAGTGTGTTGTCTTTCGTGCAATTCTAATGGTGTCGTTGCGTTGAAGATAACTGGAAACTTCTTAGCCGCACTCTTTGTTATAACGTAAGTATACATGAATTATTGACCAATGCATGATAATTTATGACGATTCTAATTGCATGTCACGAGGTCATATTTGAGTCTTATTTTGCGCAATATAGTGTCAAAATTATACAGACTCTTGAGACGGAGTTGAACGCAGCGTTCTGGAGGAGCACTTGTGCGAGTTTCCCTCGTCAACGATCATGGGTTTCGGGAGTCGGTAGCACCTTTCACAACTGCTTGTCTGGTTTTCCCTCCCATTTGCTCAGAGTGGCTAAATCCTCGAGGTTATGCGACTTTGCTTCTGAGCCCTTCAATTATACCTGAAATAATGTGGAAGATGCAGAACATTGCCCAAAATTCAATATCAGGTTGGTACCGTACAGGGTGGCAAATTGAGTTATAAGACATACCTACCATACTAATCCTAATAACAGCATATAAAGTGATAAATGAACAAAACAGACAAAAATATTCCAACCCTTAACAGCTACGAATCCCCCCAAAAAACATCCGAATGAGTCAAATATACTACAACTAGATAAGAAAACCAACATTTATGTCCACAGAAAAAAATATATAGAAACAATAAACCATTCATAAATATATAACGATACATTCACTCACAACGTAGAGAACGTGCCACGGAAACAAATTTATTAGAGCAACTTGCCTAATTTTCAGGAGCGCATCCTAGGGGGTTTCTCTACCGCACCAACCCCCCTCCAGAAAACTTGTGGAGTCAAACAGGCGTTAGCCTCCTGTTTGACACCGACCGTCCGTGAAAATGTGGGGTGCAAACTCCCTAGACTGAAAAGTAACTATTTACTTCTATCTAATTCCTTTACTAATCTGCGTTTGGACGTTATATATACTACTCTGAGTCATTGCAGGAAAGATGGGATTTTTTTTATCATAAAATAAATTTATTTAAATGTCTAAAAAATATTCAATTTCTTCATCCAAGCTCGGCTATCCGAGGTTGTAAGTCGAGGTTGTCCGGTGTAGCCAGTGGCTAAATCTAGACGTGACAAGCTTCTGTTGACGCCTTGTCCGCTATAGTAACCCGGTGGCCTCGGTGGAACGCAGAGGTACACGGGTGGCGGGAAGGGCTTGTATTAAAAGTGCCTTCCTGATCACATGTTCATTGGGCAGCTACAAGTCCTGCCCTCATGCCTGCGGATGCAAGAATAGTACTTCCCAAACAGGACTCGAACATGATTATAGATGGAAGTCAAGATTAATTAACTTGGCCTTAATCATAGCTATCCAATACAAGGTTGTATGTAAAATATATTGTGTTTTTATTCCATTCCTTATTGTGGAACAGTCTTGTCACAATTAATTAGGACCTCTCGTCGAGGAGGTACTCCTGTACGATCAACGTCGCTTCCTAGTTTTCAGTGTCACGTCATTCATGCTCCTCAAACATTACATCACAAAAACATTCAACCTTTATCTCTCATATGCTCTCATTCCCCAACGTCCACACCTCCACATAAAAGATAAGGTCCTCAAAACGCTCAACTTCCTCCAATAACTTCCGTGTCAGGAGATCACTAGTTCTGCTCGCATTGACATTCCTCGAGCATTTCCTTCCTCTACTTTTACCACGTCACGCTAACTCGCAGCTTCCTCCTCACACACACTGCCAAAATCCGATACTAGCCTACGAAATTTTTCATCCGAAGCTGCCACTGGGGCTTAATCTGTCAACAGTGCTTAATTTTTCATAAGTGCTTAATTTGTCATAAGTGCTTAATTTGTCAGAAGTGCTTAATTTGTCAGAAGTGCTTAATTTGTCATAAGTGCTTAATTTGTCATAAGTGCTTAATTTGTCATAAGCGCTCAATTTGTCATAAGTGCTCAATTTGTCATAAGTGCTCAATTTGTCATAAGTGCTCAATTTGTCAAAAGTGCCTAATTTGTCAAAAGTGCCTAATTTGTCAAGAGTGCCTAATTTGTCAAGAGTGCCTAATTTGTCAGAAGTGCTTAATCTGTCAAAAGTGCTTACTGTCAAAAGTGCCTAATTTATCAGAAGTGCTTAATTTGTCAGAAGTGCTTAATTTGTCAGAAGTGCTTAATTTGTCAGAAGTGTTTAATTTGTCAGAAGTGCTTAATTTGTCAAAAGTGCTCAATTTGTCAGAAGTGCCTAATTTGTCAGAAGTGCCTAATTTGTCAGAAGTGCCTAATTTGTCAGAAGTGCTTAATTTGTCAGAAGTGCTTAATCTGTCAAAAGTGCTTAATCTGTCAAAAGTGCATAATCTGTCAGAAGTGCTTAATCTGTCAGAAGTGCATAATCTGTCAGAAGTGCTCAATCTGTCAGAAGAGCTTAATCTGCCACAAGTGCTTACTCAAAGCCAGGGGCTTCGCCTGCTTCTATTTCCTCTCCCATTTCTTGCCCCTCTTTCTCAGTAATGAACGCAGCAAGTCATGCTTCCAAAACCGGTATCCGTTCACCACCACCCAAAGCAACTATGTCAGTCTGTCCGACATCATTCAATAAATCATCAAAATAATCAGCCCCTCTCCCGCACATCATCACTCCACTAAACTAAATGTATCGTTTTTATGGGTCACGTGAGTTGAACGGGTAATTTATGAAAGAAACTTCATCACTGTCACCTTGAACTGATTCTGAGACAGTCAAAGATGAACTGTCATCCTTCCACGAAGAATGGTTAAAAGACTATGATGTTATTCCATACATCACCGAACACCAATACCATGTGGTGAGGTGCAGAAGTTGATTCTGACAGTAACATTAACATCAAATAACAAGGTCAGTCTTTCAACTATTTTTCGCGTCTCAGTGACAGTTCGTCTCGCAACTCTATGACCCGGGTTCAAGTCCCGGTGACAATGATAACGTTTTCCCTACGTATATATCTATACCTGCAACTACATGAATGAATCTTAAAAATACTGTAAAATTGCAAACACTGCCGACATCCACGTTCAGTGACACGCACTTGTCAAAGTTAAGTCAAGTGTCGTCCGTCAACACTCCTGCAATCAACCCACACAGTGGGTTGATTGCAGGATCGTGTAGGCTCCCACGAGGGAGCCTTCCCGAGTCAGGCGAGCCAACTCCATCAAGATGCCTTGCCTGCCGTGGCGGCGTCTGGGGCTCCGGCCCCAGCGAAGTCTATCAACCCACCCTGTTCCATATCGTCGCAGGTGGGGATTGCGCCTTGTGCGCTATTTCTGCGGTGTTGATCTAGACGCAGCCTGTGCGCTGCCCAGACTTCGGGCCCACCGACACTTCAAAGAAACCAGAGCCACGACAGATACACTGCATTGTTTTTCATGGACAAATGAGAAATCCCCATCATTCTTCCCAACAAAACATTCGTGTTCCACATGAGGTTATCCCTGCACGCGTCTGGTTGGTGCGTTGCAGTGTGGCTGAGGGACATGAACACGCTGCAAGTTTCAATGATCTGGTGTCCACAGTTAAAATTATACCGCACGGACGCCCATTTGATAACTGCCACACAACCACCCACAAAGTTAATTCAGATAGCAATAAAAACACTCTACCCCACCACTAAGTCAGCCCCCCATTTCTTGTCTTCCACCTCCCTTTGTCTCAACAGGAGCGTGTCGGTGGGTATCGAGGGTTTTGGGTGACGCGCTGGCGCGGTTTCCACTACCGCAGATGGAAACAAGGGCTAAGCAACAACAACAACCCACACAGTCGCCTCTTAAAATGACCCAGTAAGGTATTCCTTCATACGCAAACAGCCGGCTTGGGACGAGTAAGTAACGTAACCTAACCCTGATTCCCAGCATAAATGAAGTTGCGAAAAACAACGCTGCCTCAAGTGTTTTGTTGATGGTTCATACAATTAACACAAGTGTTAATGATCTAGAATAGTTACGAGTTTTATGGAGGACTGAATTTTCCGATTGTTGGGCAAATGTAATGTTGTATGCACGGCTTTAACACAAGCCGATCACAGTAGACCAGACGCTAGAGTAGCACAAGCACAGCTTTACACTTCGATATCTAATGGACGGTCAAGTATTACCATTTCACTTCACCATTACAACGAAATTTTTGACGTAAAAGTAAATTTTTTAATTATTTTACGTACTGGAATGAGTTATGAGGAACGAAAATGTTGACCATGTACAATGCATTGAACTCCTACTTGACTTAGAATTTTCATTTTATATTCCATTTATTCACAAACTATAAATACCAAAATCACATCGGCCCTCTCCTAGGTATTCGATGATGTTTCTTACAAGGCCACCATCAGCCCCGCAGAAATAACTAAAAACAATTCTCCAGTCAGGGCAGAAATCATCAATCATGCACTATTCCAATATATTACTGACGTCAAATCAGGTCTTTCTGCAGCACGATGCATCATCACTCATCGACAGAACCGCTTCTATGCCTGGCTGAAGTGCACCGTTCATTTTCCTCCTTCTCGCGGTTGTACAGAGCCCAGTCGCAACATGCGAAAACGAGATCCCGACCCGGAAGGTGAGCGAAAATTGGCAACAGCAAACGCTCCCTCCCAGCATCGATTGGGAGATCAATGCCGAAGGAGGCAAGACTCTATTGATAGAATATAGTGTCAGCCAAACAAGTTTACCCTGCGTGATAAGATGAACAGTCAGTCGGTAGCCGAACTGTATTTCGTATTACGAATTAAATCACGCATTGAACGTCATTAAATATAGAGCGTTTGGTCTTACCGATAATTCTGAAATAATACAAGCGGCCGTTTGCTGTTAGACTGAACTCAAGCGGAAACTGTTGTATAGATTGATATTGTTGCTGTTGCTGTAGCTGCTGCTGCTGCTTAGCCCCATATCCTCCTGCGGTGGAGAGGCACGGCGAACACACTGTCCGAAAGTCCAGATACTCACCGACATTTGCACGTTGTAAATGTTGTGAATGTTACAACTACTGGAGGAGCCTATATTAGACGTACACCAGACAGAAAATGTAGGCTGTTCCGCTGAAGCTTCCAATGATCCCACACAGACCTGATACTATCATTGAACACGCTGAGGGCTTTAGCTGGTCGCAACGTTATGACGTGCTCGACAGTATCGGCCGTCCCCGAGGCGATTCCTAGTCTATGATGGTATGACTAGAGGACCGTGAGGTGCTCTCACCTCAGCCTTGACATCTGTAACCTGTCACTCCTGGGCAGCTCCAACTTTTCCACGTTTGGTTTTATCAATCACGAATTGCGTTCCATCAGTCCCGTGCCGATTAATTGTTGTTGTAAGACGCGAGTCAGCACCAGACAGAACTGTGCATGTAACTACGGTCAGAAATCTTTTTGCGACTTTCTCGTGTATTATTGTGTGGTAATTGTGTTAGATTCGTCACCGTAATAGTTGGTATATAATAATTAAACAGCGTTGGAATTTTAGGTTAATATATAGAAACTCAGCGCGCGTACAGTGTAAGAGTGCGTGCAGAGGAGGACGATAAGGAGCCTTAAAAGAGACAAAAGAAGATGCTGCCGCTCCTCTTTCTCTGCTTTGTCTGCTTCGCCAGGCTAAGCAAGAACGTCTTCAGAGAGGTCGTGGAACAGGACGAGGATGACTCGTGTGTCGCTCCCGAGAGGTGGAGGGCAAGATGGATGAGGTCAAGAGGGCCTTCCAGGGAATTGCGGGGAAAGACGATGACTGTGAGGATGGGGACCTTTCGGCAAAGGTTATCGTCCTCGAGCACCAGCCGCGCTCAGTCATCAGCAAGTCAGACCGAAGAACCAGCGTCGTTCTGAGGAGGCTAAAAAGATGCATCAGTATAGAAGAAGCCTCGACTGGCGTCACCAGCGATTTCTTGACGCGGCTTATGATGGTGTGGGGAAGGTTTGGGGAAGACCCTCAGTAGTAATTCAAGTTGTGATGTCTAGAAGGATGCCAAGGTCTTGGCGGAATCAACGAGGAAACTAGTGACAGTGTGTGAGCTAACTTCATGCTCTACAGTGGGATGATGAAGCATCCAGGAGAGAGGTTGTCCAAAGGACCTGTTGGGATCGCGAAGGAGTCTTGGTGGTCTAGCCCTGATCTCCTACAGTGACGTACTAAGAAAGAGTCTACAACGGCAGCCGCATCTACCCATAAAACACAACTGAACGTGAGTTCGTAACTCGTTCCCACTCCTAAACCCAATTCCGGCCACCTTCTCCCCCATTAGCTCAAGAAGTCATCGAGTGCTCAGAATTCAATCACATGGATTAAGTCTATGCCCTGGACCAAGACATATGGAAGTTAAAACTGCTCCCTAACTTGAAGGGGCGGCGTAGATTCGAAGGGATGTCAGCCTGCGTTTTTGATGCCAACGCGGAACACATTTGAAAGTTTCACGGACCTTCAAAGCGAGACCGAAACGCTTGTTATGATTATCGTTCGTAACCTGGCGGTCGAACTTGTTCAATGGTACTGCGCACAGAGACGTATTATTTGCAAGCCCAGGTGGCGCATGATAGGATCAGAAATACCTTTGCGGAGGTTCAAGTTTCCAGACAGGAGACTCATAATCTGTCAAGTAAGCACCAACGATCTGAAGTGGACATGGTCGGAAAATTTGCTAGTCAAGTACAGGCAGCTGATTTCTGACCAGTTGGCAGAAAAGAATAATGATAATGAGCTGCATAGTAAGCTGACCGATACGAATCGAGCACTCGAAACCAATTCCAAGTCGAAAGAAGTCACCTGGGTCGACTTGTTTGATGACTTTCTGGAACGACCTGACCTTTTTCTGAAAAATTACCTACACCTAAATGACATGGAAATTCCAGACTAGGCAGACTGCACCATATTAGCGCTAACAAAAATTATGACCAAATGCTAGAACACCAGCGTTCTTTAAACGGTTCAGTTTTGACCGTAGAGAACTATAATTAGAGAGTTCCTTGTCCGCAGCAGTTTCCTGACAGGACCGATGATCGAACATTCACCTCGATGCTGGACGAAATGGTTTTCAAATAATTACGAGATTATCATCTTCGGCGAATAAAATCTTCTGTATATTGACTAGGTAAACCTAACTTCATAGCCCCAGGCAACAAACTAACGAAGTTTATCGTCGATAGTGACAGACCCCAATATGTTTATGAGCCAACTCGAGGGAACAACATAATAGCCCCTTCATGTCAAATGAGGAGCGCTTGGTCGGTAATATCCTCGTTGGCAACAACAAGAAGGTGCTGGAAAATTAGCGTGAAGTTATTTGGACACATTCGGTCACATTCGAGCTCGCCGCAGAAAATAAGGAAATTCCCCTGTTGATTAATGAAGAGGGGGATGGGGAGGGGAGATAAGGAAGAAGGGAAGAGGGTTTCAGATTGAGCTAATCTGGGGCACTTCCAGTGAAGTGTTCAATAATTTCAACATTTTGCTGTTCAATATCCCGTTCACGAATCTTCGCAGTTCAAAAAGGGAACACAACCCCCTGCTAGATAGTTAACTATCTCCTACTCCAGCTCGAGGTAATGACCTGGACACGACATTTTGTAATTCACCATCTAAGTGCCGCGCACAGCCCCCAGGCCGCTCTACACAGCCCCAACTTCGTGCGACCAGGCTTCCCTGCGTATGAGAGAGCAACTAAGTCAGTTTAATTTGATCGAACAAGTTACTCTAGACAGCGGGCGGGGGATGCTCGAGGACGTCTCTTCAAGGAGAGAGTTCGTGAGGCCTGCGAGTGATGTATAGCTATTAGGACAATTGATCACGCGAAAGGATCATGCCTCCTTGGTGAGATGTTGAATTTGCACGGGCCCTAATTCGTCATGACCAAATAACTTCGCAACGACCGAGGGCCAACACGGAAGTGCATCGTCAGGAGTGAAGAACAGCCACAAGGCTAGTCCGATCCTTTAAGCGCACGACGAGAGAAACTTAGCAATCAGCGCCAAGGTGAGCCCTAAGTATTTTTATCGTTACATCAATGAGCGAATAATCGCTGGAGTCTCGATTGGTCCACTTATAGGTGATGATTGTGATAATGACGGCCATGTTCTTATGACGTCACATGAGGACATGGCCGGTGCCCTGAACTGTTTTTTTGTTCACTGTTCACAGTTCAGGGCCCCGGCAACAAACGAGATTCTGGTGATGTTTGGGAAGTTACCCTCACCGACTTTGTGTTCAAACGGAGGAAGTTGTTAAATGACTCGAACGACTGTACTTATGTACGTAGATTGATCACGAGTGTCACCTACCATGAGTACTCAAGGAAATCTGGAATACAATTGGCGGATTACACGACTCATGTTTCCATCTTATCGATAGCGAATGGAAAGTTTACTGACGCCTGGAGAGTTGCTAATGTTACGGCAGTTTTCAAGAAAGGTAACCGACAGTCACCCAGCAATTATCGACCAATCAATGACGTCAATCGCGTGCAAAACCACAGAGAGATTGATTTAAGATATTGTCGTCGATCACTTAGTAGACAACAGCCTAAGTCACGACACTTGACATGGATTTTGTCACTAGAAAAGCTGCCTGACGAATTTGATGAACTTTTTCAACAATGTCATCCATTTGTATGATCACCACAAGGCAGTGGATATCAACCGAAACTTTCAGGAAGCCCTCGACAAGATGACGCTAACAGGACTGTTTCATAAATCTGAGATCGGCATTGATGGCAACGTACTTTTTTGCGGATACATGCGCCTGGCTAACAGGGCGAAAGCAAAGAGGTTAGCATCGGTCCGGTGGTATCCGAATAGGCCCCTGTCACCATTGGGGTGCCTCATGACAGCGACCTGGGACCGGTCTTTTACCTCATCTATGTGAGCGCCATGAATGCGTGGTTTCTGTGCAAGGTATAGAAAACTCTGGCATTCAGCGGATTCGCGATCCAACAAGATATTGGAAAACTCATCCAGTGGTCAGAAGCGTGGCAGGTGCCCTTTCATGTTGCAAATGTACAGTTATGCACGTACATTGCCCTCTATAACTACACAAAGGCAGGAAGATATCTTCTTGCTGTCGGTCAACAGCGACACTTGAGAGACCGAATCTCGAAAGACTGAAATAGGACGCGCAGGTCAAGGAAGGTTTCAAGATTTAATTAGAGTGTGGAGGCTTTCTAGAGCACTGGAGTCGATGACCTTCTGGCACCGAACGTCAAACCAGCAGCCAGTGCTGCATCAAGTCATCGACAAGTCATCGTCCGTCTCCGGGATTGTTTTAACTCGTGGTATGCTTGAGTAACATATGTTCTACTCAGAGTGAGCAAAAAAAAACGGTGGTTCTCCGGAAGGAAGAGTTTATCGTTAAGCAAGATTATGTATGATCAATAAGCAACAGATCAGATTTCAGCTAAGAGGTTGGTTTTTCGACGGTAGTAAAGGAGCGGTTCCACACTGAATTGCTTCTGAGGGAACTCTGTAAGATTTAGACGCAGTGTATTAGAAAGGTCCAAGAACCGGCTCCTGATGAAGTGTGTTTCTCGACATTCCGTCCAGGTTGGGCACTCTGCTAAGCCATGGGCTATTGTAAGAGGAACTGAACAGTCCATGCAGTATGGGGGTGGCAACGCCCCTATTACGTGTCTGTGCGTTAGTCTACTTTGTCCAATTCTCAATCGGCATAGAGTAATCTCAGTCCGTCGAGAACAGCTGCTTGAAGAGACCCAGGGTGTGGGCGTGTCTTTGATAATGCCCCATTTTATTTCTCATAGGAACATCAGACCATTCCATGTTCCATTTATTTCGCACAGCTCTTTTTTTCACTGGGTAAAATTCTGTATTTAGGAGTGGGTGTTGTTCTCCTGCGTCAGGCGCATCTGCAGCTCTTCGCGCAGCTTCGTCCGCCTGCTCATTGCCCACCACCCCACAGTGGCCCGGAACCCAGCACAAACGAACGTTCTTGTTTCTGAAAGAGAATCGCATGAGCCAGTGCAAGATTGCCGAAACAACAGGATGGCAATTGTGGAAGGTCTCCAAGGTTTGGAGCGCGCTTAGCAAATCACTATATATCGAAATATTGGTATCTGGAAGAGTATCGGCTTCCAAGAGAGCGTCGCAAAATGGCCGTGAGTTCAGCAGTAAAAACTTACGCTCATGGCGACAGTCTCCTAGCGACGACGCGCCCGGGGAGTACAACTGCACAACCCACAGCATCGTCGTCTTTCGATCCATCAGTGAAGATATGCAAGCTACCAGCATGATGGGTTTCTGTTTCGGCTATAAAAATAGCTCGAGGATTGTGGGGTGCAACATCTGCCTTTCGGCCAGAAAATTATGAGGGGAGAGCATATTTTTGGTATACGCCAGACGGGCGAGGGTCCACCATAATATACGTGGCAGCCCAAGCTCAACAATGAGAAGCTGAATGCGCTGTGAGAAGCTCGAGGAGAGAGACATATTGGGGTGGAACTGTCTGATTGTGGTACATGTAGGGGAGGTGGTGCGAGTAAGCATATGGTAATAGAACTAGAACTGAAGTCGATTTTTCTCGTCGCAAAGCAAGGCTAAAGGAATGTTACAATGGACAAATTACTGTCGTTGTGCAAGACCGTCGTCTATCCCCACCTCGAGCATTCAGTCAAATTTTCGTCTCAACACATGGACAGAACGGGCTCAAGGAACATGACCTCATCACTCTCGAGCAACGAAGGCTGAGGGGCCAGCTTATTGAAACATTCAAATACATGAAAAGATTCTATAATGTCAGTCATGTCGGTCTCTGCGACAGGAGCCATAACATTCGTACCCGAAACAATGGGGTGAAACTTGTGGAAAAACTTCCCGCCTCGACTTTAGCGGAACGCTTTTTCCCAATCGCAATCTTGCGGACATGGGATAACCTACCAGCTGTGTTAGTCGTCACGAGTCCGTGAATGTGTTCAAAAACGCACTAGACATACGTTAGGTACGTAAAACGTTCGCCGCTGAGAACGTTAGGCTTTCCCTGAAATGGCCGAACTTTCATATTATTACGTTATTATTATCGACATTATTATATAGAGCACGACACTGCTTTCCTGAGAGTGATGAATATTATCATTATTACCATTTTACGCGAACGATTATGAACGATTATGAACATAATTATTATCCCGGTAACTCATCCACCCCTTAACCTACGTCAGGGCAATCTGCACGGTGTAAGCCCGCTATGACAACTAGTAATCTTACCTAAGGCCTAATCAGAGCCACCAATCCCGTCAGCCAGAGAGGCCATCAGCTGCCCTAAACCATAAGCGGACACACGTAACGAGGGAATAAGGTATCCTAGGAAATCGAAACCGCATCGGAGGGATCCCGCTGCTCCAACTTATTATTTGCATTATTATCAACAATAGCAATATTATTAGCATCATATTATTAGCATTATTATCAACATTATTATCAGACCAAGTACGATTACCATTCTTACCGTGATGTACTTGATGAGAGTTCGTAGACATCTCACAGTCCCCCCTTAACCCATGTCTGGGTGACCGGTTTTGGGTGCGAGGCCAAAATTGTTCAACTCGCTTACTTCGATTAGGACTTCAAATTTGTCATATGCAAATCATTTTGGGGAGTGTTTTCTCCGAAGTCACACACTGAAGTGCGATAGGCTTTTCAAGCTACCAAAAGTGTACAGATGACATTCTTCTGAACACTTGGGGGTGGACCACCGTCCAGGTTACTGTGACTGGTACTCTTCAACTTTCGTGTATATGTTTAAAATCTCATAACTCGTATGACCAGTTCGATCTGGGCTCAATACCTACGTAGGGGTACAACGAGCCCAACCTCTTAGGCAAGCAATGAGGCATGACCTCGGGGAGCTGAAAGAGCCCGTTGAGGGTATGGGCATGTCCCGTCTAAGCTGTAACCGTTTCGAACAGAACAATCAGATGCGACCGCCTGAAATTTTTCTCTTCCCATCTCTACTCGCCCCTATCCCATAATCCTTTCCACTTCCTATTGCCTGTGTGTTTGCTCTGTTGACCATCTTCCACTCTTCCGTCAAGGCAATAACTCGACATGAGCTCCTGGGCTCGTTAGTTTCTTTACTCTGATCTCAATTTACCTTCACAAGATGTGGTTTGTGTGTGTATCTGTAGATGCATAAATGTGTTGACTGTAGTTTGGGGAATAGTGGTGTGAAGAGGGCCGAAGTGTTCAGCCGGTGCCTCGTTTTCATCTCTGAGTTTGACATGGGTTTAGAAGGTAGTGGAAATAATGGGCCGAGTCTACAATCTAGTTAAATAAATGTGTATTCCTCTTATCGAAATGATGCAAAGGGAAGGACCTTGACTAACCACACGTAGATGAGGAATGTGTTTGATCTGAGTAAACCCCGTTGCAATGCGCAAGGCCGTGTTTCACATTCGTTGTAGAGGGTTCATGAGTGTGGGGGCAGGGTCAGAGGACGCGCAGGCCGTGTTTACGTTGGTAAAGATGAGAGTGCTGAATTGTTAGTGGGGATAGTGGAGTGTTCGTGGTGGTTTGTTATTGTATACGATGTCTGCACGTCAGACAGAAAGGTAATTATCACGCCGTTATTGTAGTTGGACAGTTGTGTGTCAAGTATTTTTTGTGAGGATGTGCCCTGGACTTGTGTCGAAGGCCACACTGATGTCAAGAACAAATACCTGGGTGGGGTGGGAAGGTTTCTTCCAGTCAACACTTCATGGATGGTGTGAGGTTTACAAATGTTTACAAGTGTAGGAAGACAACAACAAGACTATTGGCCTAAACTAGGTTGCCTTTTGGTAACAAGTGTTAGTTCTAGAGTAGAACGTCTAAGAGGCCTATTGGCCCAAACGAGGTTGCCTTTTGGTAGCAAAAGGATTAGTTTTGAAGTAGAACGTCTAGAGCTTCGTGTGCCATTTCTGTTTTTCTTTATAGCAACAGGAAATGGAACGGTTTAGCTATTTATCGGCGATTTATGTAGAACTTATCGAGCCGCGACTTGAACGTTTCGATTGTATTACTGGTTACAACCTCCGCTGGTTGGGTTGGTGAGGAGTGTGGTTGCGGAGTATTGTGTCCTGAAACATTGTTGCGTAGAGAATTGTGGGATATGGGCATTCATATACAACGGGCATCTCGGAATTTTTCGAACGATTTGGGTGGATGGAAATTGGTCTGTATGACGCGGAATCTGTAGGGTCTTAGTTGAATTTCAGGATGGATAGGATTTTTCCTTGTTGTCTTGTGTTAGGTATGGTGTTGTGTAGAAGGAAAAGGCAGAAGATGTCCAAGTCCTGATAATGCTTAGAACTAGGTGTTTGAGGTGAATGCTTGAACTGCCGTCAGAGCTCGTAGCAGGAGACTTTCTGGCATATTTGATGGTGGCAATGGTCATTGATGATGCAACGGAAGAATCATCATTTGGGTAAACCAGTAATTTGTGCAACTGCTTTAGTATCTCTCTTTCGTCTGGATAGGGAGGTGGCTGGCATTAGTTTGCTCTGTGTTTGTTTAGCATTTGTGCATATTGATAGTTTGATTTCATGGTGTGAGTATTGGATGGTACGGTGGCCTATGTTCGTCTATATGGTTTGTGTTTGTGTCGTTGGGGCACGCGAGGCGATTCCATTATTTTGATCGATAGGTTTGAAAGTTGGAGTGCGCTTCTTTCAGTTTGCATCAATTTCCAAGCTTAAATCTGCATGATTGTGTCATTTAAATGTATTTACAAGTGTAATAGTTGGTGCAGTGAAGGGTGCAAAGGTGGTTTCACTGCTGAATTCGGCGCTTAATCCGGGGCGCAACAGATGCGTTGGAAGCACGGACGAATTTGCTGGTGGCATAGTGCACGGTGAAGTGTCACTAGAACTGTATCGAGTGTTGAGGAACTCGTTTCGAGCGGTATTTCTTGATGCCATGTATCCGCATCTTCCTGTTCGCTTCTAAGTGGTTTCAATTTATAATAACCTCCATGGGGACATTTTTAAATACTGCAAACATTCAAATGAAACTGAAAAATCAGTACCACTACACGGGAATAAAGCTTGTGGGGGGGGGGCGCAGTCAAAATAGGGGGCGCAGTCAAAATAGGGGGCGCAGTCAAAATAGGGGGCGCAGTCAAAATAGGGGGCGCAGTCAAAATAGGGGGCGC
>SDVV010010397.1:0-16271 GCA_016164225.1 Gammarus roeselii
CTACTGATCGCTACCTCAGCAGCCAGTTTAATTACTCCACATAATGCGCTCGACAGACTCACTACTGATCGCTACCTCAGCAGCCAGATCAATTACTCTACACAATGCGCTCGACAGACTCACTACTGATCGCTGCCCCAGCAGCCAGTTTAATTACTCTACATAATGCGCTCGACAGACTCACTACTGATCGCTACCTCAGCAGCCAGTTTAATTACTCCACATAATGCGCTCGACAGACTCACTACTGATCGCTACCTCAGCAGCCAGATCAATTACTCTACACAATGCGCTCGACAGACTCACTACTGATCGCTGCCCCAGCAGCCAGTTTAAAATTGACGTGGTTTTCGTCAGATCGTGAATGTTCTGAACGGTCTGGATGACGCTTGTTTAGGTTACGTTTGCTGCCATTTTCGCTCCATTTACTCACATCATTGCTGCAAGTCCCGATGATAAAATTCATGGACAAATGATCTTTTTTTCACTTTGATATGGGAATTATTCATTTCTTATACAGTTCAACAAGGAAAGCACGCTGCTCACAAAACTCAGATATGTAATTATGATGCTCATGATGACGGTAATTTATAAAATAGATGAGATATTTATTGCATGAGAAAAAACTTCTGGACAAATCCTTTTATGAGTCTTTCATTTTTTGTCTATATATATTTTTTGAGTTTTGGGCGTTTGTTTTAGACCTGTTGTTTTGTGTCACCCGGTTGTGTTGTTGCATTTACTTTGAACTGCGTTGAGTCAAGGACACGAGGGAAGCATAAAAAAACAGTGTCTCCACTTCTTGCAAAGCCAGTGCTGATTCGGTGAACACCAATCTGCCCAAATCTCAATATTCAGGTGGAGGTTACATAATCACAGCGTAATTGACTAATAAACACTCGAGCAGAGGTGTTCCGTGGAAGCGAATGTTTGTTGAACTGACATAACAATTGATTTTCAACTGTTGACAACATTGATGGCATTTCCTCATCATGCCTTGTTTGATCGGCAATGGTTTTGGAAATATATATCTTACTTAGCACTGATTATGGCGATTGACTCAGCTTACACTGTTCTCGAATAGAAGGAGCCCCAATGATCTAACCATAGTTAAATGCATCATTAAATGGGCGTAAATAGTTGGGTAATAGTCCGAAATTATGTTTGCTCAGATAATAGTTTTTCCTATTAATCGCATGCTTATCTAGGGAAATTATATGAATATATGAGAGAATATGACAAATACTATTTACTTTACGTTAATCATGAAGCCGCTCTTTCCGCAGGCTGATCACAAATATCACCGTACATATTGTGATCACTTCTCGGTGGGCCAAAATTTAATCACATGGTTATTGTTAAATTCGTTAATTGAGTTGATGAAGATATAATCATATATATGCCTCTAGAATAATATTATTCCGACAGGCTCGTAGATAAGCAGTGTCGGAAAGCCCAGATTTATGATACTGTCAATGTTTTGCACATAACTAAACATTCAGATAGAATAAAATGTGTAATAAAATCGAGAAAAACTCCGAAAAAAAAATCGTTGGGAATCAGATAACATTGATATACTTGTGTTTTGATAAAGACGCATTTCAAATCATTTCCAGTGTCTCACAGAATGCATCGAGTTTCACAAGACCAGGAAACATATCTCACCTGCAACAGACACGGTGATGAAACAGCAGAACGCCGCAATGCGAGTTGGACGAAATGGAAGTCCAATTATCATTAGTCACCCGCTCTATAATTGCAATATCGTCTCCAAACCTTTGTAGACATTCGTATTACGCTTGTTGCTCCACTTTGATGATGTTAGGCTGGCTTTGTCATGACATGCCTCGATAGGAGGACAGTATTATGCACAGTCATTGTCGGTGGAGAATAGTAATATCCGAACCTGAAACTGATGAGCCCTCCTAACCAAATATGTTGCACTGTCTCGTTTGTTGTAATGATTAAACATCGAACTTATATTATTTAGCAAATAAATTCCCATTCCACTATACCCCTGACTACCGAAATTATGTTCATTGAGTTAAATTATCGAAAGTTCATTCAACATGGTAGATAAAGAACTTTGCAACATATTTTTCGAAATTAATTGGCAATGACACACAATATAAAAAATTACCATTTATATGTTGAACCATTTTTTTGCTACATGTTTGAACTTTCAGACAATACTCTTTATAGATGAGGCGGTTGCAGCAGTGGAACTCTTTACGTGCATATTACTGAACAATATTTATGTTAAATCACATCGAATTTGTAGAACTGAAAGAAATTGTTCTAATTACAAAACGAATCCTTAGTTGGTCAGGTTGAGAATCACAGTTTCTTACAGATCTGTTCTCGCTTGCCTGCAGTGACTGCGTGTAATGATCCTCGTTCTGTGCACATGCAGGCCAACTGTGGTAATGGGAACGAATTTGGCTCATCGGAGCATTGTTTCGTTTCCACCTAAATTCCATCATTAGAAGAATAGCCAATAAATTTACGCATACAGTGAGACAAACTGAAAACCGGTCGTGAGCAAGGAAGATATGCAAAGGGATTTGGTTTAAAAAAAATGTCATCATAATCCGAAATTTGAGACTTCAATCTAAATGATTGGTGGTGGATCGATCACATGAAGTCCCCTATATAGATCAGTGTTGATACTACCTTACTTCATTGTGTAAACCATTCTTCCAACTTCATTTGCTTAAGGTCAGGTCAGGGAAATGCAACTACAAGTTGGAATATGTAATGAAATGCAAGAAATTGCAAAAAAATATAAGAAAATGATAGAAAAAGCGCAAATCAGCACATTTTTTTTACCCATTTACAAAAATAATTTTACATTTTCATACACTTCCATACATTTTCTTACATTATCATATATATTCTTACATTTTCTAGCACTTTCGAGCATTTTTTATATATCCTCTATTGTATCTGATATACATACATTTTCTTATATATGCTAAAATTATCTTATATTTTCAAACTTTTTTTCTCAATTTCTGACTTATTCCCCCATTTTCTTTTCATTGGCCTTTTATATTTACTTACATTTCCCATAAATTTTCTTGCATTTTCCACCATTTTCTTACGCTTACTCACACTTTCGAACGTTCATTTCCTTACATTTCTCAGTATTTGCATGTATTTTCTTCAGATTTTCTTACAATTTTGTAACATTATGCTACATTTGCTTTCATTTCCTCACTTTCCATACATTTTCCTATATTTCTTACATTTTCTCTCATTTCTCACATTCCCACCACTTTTTCAGTTGCCTTTGTTTCGTATTTTTTCTTTAATTTTTTTTCATTAGTCCCTACAGTCTCTTGATTTTCTTTACATTTTCAAGTATTTCCAGCATTTTCTGACATTTTTATTCATACAATTCCTCATATTTTTTATCTGTTATACATTTCCCTATATTTTCTTACATTTCCCTACGTTTTCTTGCGTCTCACTACTTTTTCGATGATATTCCTACATTTTCTGACATTTTCTTACATCTACTTGTTTGAATACAAATTCTTGTCATATCTTACATTGTCTCACATGGTCTTCAACGTTCATGTTTTAACACATTATCTTGATATCCTACAAAATGTAACAGAGGTAAAGCATGTAACTCTGATTCCTCTTCTGAAATGTTAAGCGAATGACCCCTCTAATTATTTCTACTTTGCAATCAATCTCGAGTCATATATGTTACCAGAGAGGTCGGATTTTTTCAATCATAGGAGACATGATTCTCTCTCCTCATGTTTCATTACCAATAATTTCAAAACAAAGTCAGATGTACATTTAATTTTTATTATGCAATTTTACACTTTTTATACCTGACATCCTTTCATCACCCCGTTTGATAATTCGGTTTCCTTCAACGTTCGAGATTTTTCATGCATTTTATCACGGTTTGATACCGCAGTATAATGTCGGCATATGTCGGTATATGCCAGTATAATGTAGGCGTATTCACTGTCGATGTCGGTATAATGTCTGCATTCACACACATTTTTGCAAAAGGGTTACCATACACTGCCAGATAAATTAATACCTACGCAATCTAACCTAACTCCACTTATCTGTTCATTTTAATCAATCCTTTGCAGTTTTATACACATATTTAATTCTGATCTAGTAAATCATCAAAAACCTAACATAACCTAACTTATGTACGGTATTCAGTCATTGATTTTTACGATGCATAATACATATCTCCACTTATCTCTACATTTTGATCAATCCTTTGCAGTTTGATACACACATCCAATTCTGAACTTGTAAATCATCAAAAAACTAACCTAACCTAACTTATGCACGATATTAAGTCACTGTTTTATTCAATGCATAAGAAAAATCTCCACTTGACTCTACATTTTTGTTCTATCCTTTGCAGCTTTGATAACTTACACCTAATTGTTTCTACTTACTGTAGCATTCAATCTCGACTCATATATGTTACCAGAGAGGTCAGATTTTTCAATCTTAAATGGAATTAATGTTACAAGTAATTCATATTTGTTTCCATCATCATACAAACGGGTCTTCATTTCATACTAGGCCTACCACATTTTTCGTCAATATCTCCTGACACTTCATCCTCTGACGACTTGCACAGTTGATCAACCTTTTTTCTTTTCAGTATTTTCTTCATACTCTTCACGATGACAGCGTTTCAAATGTCTCCACACGTTACCTGTGGATTTATGTTTATTCAATTTTATTTCTTTCTGGCAAATGTTTACAGACCCCCATCACCCCATTACTTCCACAACAGAATCCCAATATTGACTGTGTATTTTTCTCATCGGACTCTGATTTATAGCTCACCATTCTGTCACACATATACATCATTTACCCTGAGTTGGGTTTATGGGTAGCGTTGCACCCCTTGAAATATATTCTTCAACAATTTCGATGTTACCTCCGTCGGACACAATGTATGCAATTCATCGCTTATCCTTTGAGTTTTTAAGATAATAGAAACAATTTAATTTAGGATTTTTCTTGGTTTATTGTATTTTTATCATTATTAATTACAGATCTTGCTGGATTCATCAATGTTTATTAATTCTTGTATCAACATGGCGCGTACATACAACCGTACCCATCATCACTTTGTAGCAGTCTCCTCTCAAATTCCTTCATGTAGTCAACCATATCTTCAATATGAATGCGGAAACCTGCTCCATCCCCGTATCTCCATAAATGTAGATCACCGCATTTCCATAAATGTTCTTCTTCTTCTGGTGTGCGAACTTTCATTATTCGAATCTTATCCAATTCAATGTACCTCCAATCTTTATCCGAAAGAAACTCCATCATACGCTTCAGATTTTCTTCACTCCCTAGATAGAATTTATTTTCCACTAACCCAACTTTCTTACAAGTGTGGAAGTTTTCTGCTTGGGACAATTTTAAGATATACCGTCTTATTTTCTTTGAACTCTGTTACAAACGACTAAAATGTTTCGAAATCAGTCACCCAAATCCTGTTTTCTTCATTGTCCTTCCATATATGGATAATAGTTCCTTCTCTTGTAATTCTTTTTCTCCGCATTTGTAGATAATTGATATCTCCATCACTTGTCAATATAGCCTCAAACCAAGCTAAATCATAATCGGAAATTTTTTCATCCAACACTCGAAAACAAATTTTTGAGATGTGAACGTCCATTTTTATTTATTCTGAGACGATACGCACGCCTCCGCGTGTTCTCCACGTATCACTGACTTCATTCACGGCGTGCAGATACCTTTTATATCTTGATTATATGTTACATCATGCAAAACATTAGGCCCATCATCGCTCACCGTGGTCAACATGAACGTATGTATGTACGTGTATAGAGCTGTATACGTACGTGCATGTGTATATTCGAGCGTATATAACAAAATTTAAATTTCAATACACTTCAAAAATTTCAAAAAGAAAAAAAATCGACGCCAGGACCTTTCTTTAGTAGCCAAGTTTTCACATTAATAAAATGATTTGGCTCTGTCCGGTGTCGATTTTTTTTTTAATTTTTAAAGTGTATTGAAATTTAAATTTTGTTATATATATATTTTTTCAATTTATGTGCACGTACATACGCTCGACTATACACATGCACTATACACAAATAAATTCTATCTAGGTAGTGAAGAAAATCGGAAGCGTATTATGGAGTTTCGCTCGGGGAAAGATTGCAGGTACATTGAATTGGATAAGATTCGAATAATTAAAGTTCGCACAGAAGAAGAAGAAGAACATTTATGGAAATGCGGGGATCTACATTTATGGAGATACGGGGATGGAGCAGGTTTCCGTATTCATATCGAAGATATGGTGGACTACATGAAGGAATTTAAGAGGAGACTGCTACAAAGTGATGATGGGTACGGTTAGATGTACGCACCATGTTGATACAAGAATTAATAAACATTGATGAATCCAGCAAGATCTGTAATTAATACTGATAAAAAAAAAAAAACTATGGAAAATCCTAAATTAAATTGTTTCTATTATCCTAAAAACTGAAAGGATAAGCGATGAATTGCATACATTGTGTCCGACGGAGGTAACATCGAAATTGTTGAAGTCGGTAGGAGAATATATTTCAAGGGGTGCAACGCTACCCATAAACCCAACTCAGGGTAATTTATGTATATGTGTGACAGAATGGTGAGCTATAAATCAGAGTTCGATGAGAAAAATACTCAGTCAATAGGGGATTCTGTTCTGGAAGTAATGGGGTGATGGGGGTCTGTAAACATTGCCAGAAATAAATAAAATCGAATAAACATAAATCCACGAGTAACGTGTGGAGACATTTGAAACGCTGTCATCGTGGAGAGTAAGAAGAAAATTTTGGAAACAAATATGTAGTACTTGTAACATTCATCCCATTTAAGATTAAAAAATCTGACCTCTCAGGTAACATATATGAGTCGAGATTGAATGCGAAGTAGAAATAATTAAGTGTAAGATATCAAATCTGCAAAGGATAGAACAAAATGTAGAGTGAAGTGGAGATATATGTTATGCATTGAATAAAACAGTGACTGAATATCGTACATAAGTTAGGTTAGGTTAGTTTTTTGATGATTTACAAGTTCAGAATTGGATGTGTGTATCAAACTCTAATGGATTGATCAAAATGTAGAGATAAGTGGACATTTGTAGTATGCATCGTAAAAATCAATGACTGAATACCGTACATAAATTAGGTTATGTTAGGTTTTTGATGATTTACCAGATCAGAATTGGGTGTGTGTATCAAACTCTAAAGGATTGATCAAAATGCAGAGATAAGTGGAGTTAGGTTAGGTTGCGTAGGTATTAATGTTCCTGGCAGTGTATGGTAACACTTTTGCAAAAATGTGTGTAAATGCCGACATTATACCGACAACGACCGTGCATACGCCTACATTATACCAGCATATGCCGGCATATGGCGGGATCAAACCGTGAATACAGCTACATTATACAGCATTCACCGGCATATGTCGGCATATGGCGGTATAAAACCGTGATAAAATGCATGAAAAATCTCGAACGTTGAAGGAAACCGAATTATCAAATGGGTTAATGAAAGGATGTCAAGTATAAGAAGTGTAAAATTGTATATTAAAATTAAATGTATATCCGACTTTGTTTTAAAATTATTGGTAAGGAAACATGAGGAGAGAGAATCATGTCTCCTAAGATTGAAAAAATCCGACCTGGTAACATATATGACTCGAGATTAATTGCGAAGTAGAAATAATTAGGTGTAACCTATCAAAACTGCGAAGGATAGATCAAATGTAGAGTCAAGTTGAGATATGTATTACGCATCGTATAAAACATTGACTGAATACCGTACATACGTTAGGTTAGTCTTGGATATGATGATTTTTTTTTTAACATAACATAGCATGAAGCTGATGCCCATTAAATATCTTGTAACAAACAGCATGGGATGTTGTTTTATATGTTAGGTTAGGTAAATGCCAACATTATACCGACATCGACCGTGAATACGCCTCCATTATACTAGCATATGCTGGCATATGCCGCCATATGGCGGGATCAAACCGTGCATAAGCCTACATTGTACCAGCATATGCCGACATATGCCGGCATATGGCGGTATCAATCCGTGATAAAATACATGAAAAAATCCCGAACGTGAAGGAAACCGAATTATCAAATGGGGTAAAGAAAGGGTGTCGAGTATAAGAAGTGTAAAAATTGCATACTAAAATGGAATGTATATCTGACTTAGTTTCAAAATTAATGGTAATGAAACATGAGGCGAGAGAATCATGTCCCAAACGTTTGAGTGTTAGGAGAATTATGAAAATTTCGGAAATCTGTGGGGATATAAAGAATGAAAATGTTGATAATAGCAAGAAGAAATCTGAAACGATTCGATGTCATAAACATGTAACAGTAATTAAAAATTAGCGTCCATAAAAAGCGCGCTGAAGACTATTAAACGAAGTTTTGGTTACAAGGATAGGAATACAAATATTGCATACACTTCTCCCAGAGGTCGTCGTTTATCTCTAATGTGTACTAGGGGCGTTAGTCTAAAACAAAATTGTAAGAACTATTCAGGTTATTTTGGCCTTCTGCGGCTACCTTATCCTTACATACTAACCGATTGACCTTGCCTATTAAAGAAAAATGAAAAAATGTATCTATATTTATTAGGCCTAGCCACCAACTGAAGTCCCTCACAGGGACAGTTAAATACCTCACACTAAACGACACAAAAGTCCAGGCAACTTTGAAATAATGACATTTCAAATACACTCTGAATTTATTGAGTTGGTAATTCATCGGCTTCTAACAAGGTTCCTTATTCGGTATGATAGAGAGACGATGAGAAAATAATGAAACGTTAATGAATCACAGTTGGACTAGTATATTGATAAGTATACCTCTTGCAGTCATGACCCAAAGAGTGGTAGGGAAACAACAATTTTCGCGAGTTTCAATGAAGGAGCGGAAGCCCATGTTGTAAATCTAACAAGAGCGTTCAATTTATAATGTAAATTCTAAATATCATTTTGTAAGGTGCAACGGGAATTGCAAGAACAAGAAACCGCTTTCTCGCATTTGCAGTAAAATATACCACTTTGAAAATTTCTTTGCTCACGGCATGATTCTGACGACGCAGAAGCTTCAAATCACTCATACGCAGCGGAATATGCAATTCACACTAATGTTTCCCCAACAGCGTTATGCAAGAACTTGTAGGCTTCTGTGTGTTGCATCCACAGTTGCAATATGTGCTGCGTGTACATCTCTGAGACATTTGAATGCAGTTGACAATGACACGGCATGCAAATTTATTAGAAACAATTACACACGAACAATATTGCAGCATCACCCTCTGACATGGGAAACATATTTCATCCTACTTGAGGCTATTCAATAATAATTATTTAGCTATTGCATCTGCTAGGTATGCAATATATATCCGTAAGTTATAAACCGATGAATAGCTGGTTATTTAGGTTTCTTCATCATAATATTTCTCCTCTAGAAAAACCCTCATGGCACAATATTCATTTAATTCGAGTCGGCTTCGTTTTCGACTTCAAAAGACAAAATAACATACCGAAATGCCGAAGAACAGCTATTAATAGAATTACTTAACTTTGTTCAAGTTGGTGTGCAAGAGCTCAGGACAACTCTCGAGTGAAGGTACATGGGATAAGGAATAGCAAACCCCATTGAGGTAAGAGTGAAAGAGCGAGAAGGTGACCGAGAAAGGATTAGAAGGAGATGAAAATACGTAAGCAGTAAGATGGAAAAGAATATAGAATGCAAATGTAGAAGTTATGCACTCAGATGAAACAACGAAAGAGACAAATACAACGCGGTGAAATAAGATGGAATTCAGGATGAAATATGAATGCAAAGGAATAAAGATAAGAATTTTGGTGAGAAAAAGAGGTAATTCAGAGTAACCGTTCAATATCGTGGAGACGTTCAAGAAAAGGTGAAAGTTGAGGGGTATACCATTACAATTAATGTGAGCACATAAGTCAATTTTTGTTGGTTACTTTGACGTACATGAATACATAGAGCACAAATGTGTTCCATGTCTTCATTGGAAGACAGTTAAGCTAAAAAAAACATATAAAAAATAAGGCTTATTCGAAATTGAAGATGCTTCTGTTGTCCTCTCGCTTCAACACACAGAAATAATTTAATATTATTTATTTATTAGTCCTCTTGCTTAGTCACACAGTAATTATTGATTATATATTATTTATTAGTCCTCCTGCTCTGTCGCACAGTAATTATTTGTTAATAACTATTTATTAGTCCTCTCACTTCGTCACACAGCAATAATTTATAATTTATTATTTTTTAGTCATCTCGCTCCGTCACACGGTAATAATTAATCATTAAATATTTAATAACCCTCTCGCTCCGTCACACAGTAATTAGTGATGATTAATTATTTATAAGTCCTACTGTTTCGTTGCAGAGTAATTGGCAATATCCTAATAATTCAGCTCCATCGACCTTACTGAACGAGTAAAGAAATTTTCGATATTTTCAATACCTGTGCCCTGTTGATACTTGCACTAGAACAGACTAGTGTTTCATTGGATGTATTTCAACCATTGGATGCATTACGACGGCGTTTAGTTTCATTCTCGATGGATATTTCGTTAAGTTTATTTTTTCTTTCGCAGTCACCCGGCCAGGTTGGGCGAATTGTCCTGAACCGAGCCGGTCGCCCAAATGGAGATGAGCAGTCAAGAGAGATGGACATCCAAGTTGGGTATTGAGCCCTTATGGTTGATCCATTTAGAGTAAGTAAGAAATTTTTTACTTGCTGAATAAACCTTATTTCACATTCAATTCTGTTTATCCCTTGTTAAATAGGTAATTGAGTGACTGAATTGAATAACCTTCATCAAAGCTCCCTGGTAAGTCTCCAAAATATAAACAAATATGAGGGTAATGATACGATAGAGCCAGTTCTGATCAATGACTCTCTGAAACAAGATTATGGTTTCACCCCCAATCGCGTAATGTTTGAAGACTACTTACCTTTGTACAATTTGTCGTCTTTACAGTTATGAAACCAAAAATTGTTATGATTATGTTTAGTATTTTATGAGGAGACGAAGATGTGAAAATCAAAACATGACAGACAAATAAAGATTGGCAACGAGATCAAAAAACTTAAGAAGATGAATGCCTAGTATCTTAGGAATGACTGTAAATACAAGCAGTTGATCGAAATATGTCAGGCTATTCCACATCTAAGCTCCTCCAGCTCTTTCCCATTAGCTGTACGCTAGCACCAACAAGCCACGCAATCAGACCTCTGGTGTGAGACCGTTTCGTACAGTTGACTCATTGCAGGTAAGACGAAAACAAATATTCCCCCGTATACCTAAGAAAAAGAACTTGAATGGAATTAGTAGCCGTTACCAATACCAGAGGAAACAGCAGAACACGAGATAATTTGATGACTCTTTAACATACTATTTAATAAGCACCTGCAATATTAAACTTAGGTTTCACGTACTATATAACCTTTGAGAGATAAATACCGTCGAAACAAACAATCTCGGTCACATCTAAAAAATTGTCTGCGCGATAAAATTCCCACAAATTTTAATTGTGATTTGCCCTCGACCGGAACAAGTTGAATGATTGGAAATTCTACCCCACCCCTATTTGTACATTAATTCTTCCCCACCAATATTTCTACATAAATTCTTCCTCACCCCTATTTCTACATTAATTCTTCCCCAACCCTATTTATACATTAATTCTGCCCCACACTTATTTCTACATTAAGTCGTAGGTTTCGTCACAGTCGTATGGGGACAATCAGTCAAGCCTGGTAGGAGTTTAGTGTCAGACCGTCATCTAATTACACGCGAGACGTCTCCAAATTTCAAGTCTCCGAATACACTCGAAGTTGCAAGTTCCTGGAAATTATCCGAATTTGCCTTTAATTTAAGAGGAAACGGAAAGAAGAAACGGTGGATTAGCGCTGAATTCCTTATTGGTTGTTCATGAGTGTATCATTAGTACATTAGATATATAAGTACATAAATAAAATATAATAAATTATTAAAAAACAAACGGTTCGGTATTCTTGATTCATATTAGATCTTTTCATAAATGAATACATTCAATCGAGAAAAGTGTATTGATGAGGATAGACCATCAGATCACATTGAGTAAAATTATCGAGTTCGTCAGAACGTGTTACTGGTCAAACATGTGCTGGTTTAAACGGAAAGGTAAATGGAACAAGGCCAACGAAATTTGAAAGCCCATCTGTCCTCGGGTCAACGTTTCGAGGAAAAAAATGAATTTCAGTGATTCGATATCAATGCAATGCACATGTACGGGACCAAACGTCATAAATAAAATTTACTTTACGTATAATGTTGTATCCGTACATGAATTTCATTCAATTAACATCGAAAGCTTATATCCTGGTATTGATTGAATACAAATGTGCGATTTTCTTTCATATGAACAGCTGATTTTTACAAACTCCAATTCACGATCATCGAATGCAAACACCGAATATATCCTAAATAAATTCATGTGATTCATTCAGCGGCAAGACGCTCCAGCAATTGACACAGTTTGTTCACAATGGTTTGCCAGTATGTTCTCATATATACAGTTTTTAACAAGAATCGTAAGTGTGCCGTAAGGATCGTGCATCAAATGTAGCGTCCTTGAAGAGTGTTCACTAAATCGATTAGAGTACCGGGTTCGCTAAATCGATAATATTTTTGACCAATTTGCCTTGATATACGAATAGTCCATATTTATTTCAGGTGAAAAGTCAAAATATACCTGTTCGAAAACAGTATTTAAGAAACGGTAATACTATATTACATTGATTTTCTCTTCTATATGAATAGTAGTATATAATTCACCGAGAACGGCATTCTAGAGTCACTTTTGGGTGGGTAGGGGCGGAGGGTAGCGCAATACTGCAACCTTGACTCACCAGCGAATGTGGGCGGAGCCTAACGGGCGAAGGCGAGGCGGCGCGAAGGAACTGTTTTTTAGCAGCCGGACAGATGGATAGCTTTTGCAACATTTTTTATTGACGTAAGGGTATTGGCATTTCAATGCTTGGGTTATATTGTATTGCAGCTTCGTTGCTTGTCATGTCTGAATGTTTATAGGATATTGACAGACATGCATTTTTAATATATTTTTTTAATGAAAATTACAGGCGCATAATAATTTGCATGCTTTATTAAAGGTTAAATACTCCAAACATATTCTTCTTGCACGAATCCTGAATTCCGGACACGTTCATGATGAATTTTCCCACCTTGGTATAATTTCTACGTTGTTCGATATTGATAAATTTACATGTGGCATAGATTTATTTAGTTTATGATTATTTTCTGCGATTGTTTTTATCAGTACTCTTCGTTCTGTTTAGTTACTCTGACAACACATCCGTCAATCGTTTTTTTGCGTTATCGGACATGGAGAAATCCGTGAAATAAATAGGCGTCTCATACATTCCTTCAAATTAAAATAACCCACGAGTATATTTGACTCATTTTTAGGTGGTGAGATGCTTGGTATCAGCTTGATATTGAATTTTAGGCAATGTTTTGTGTTTTCCATCAATTTATCTCATATGCATATAATATCTATCGGAATAGTATGGTTTATTAGTCGTGTTATTGGCGAGTTGATGTTTTTATTTCGGGTTGATGTAGCAGCTACGGTCGAGAATCTATCAACCCCATATTGCATTATCCAGGTTTTTAACCAGATATATCAGTGTTCCATTGACGCGGTACTCCAATAGCGAGGATACCTGAACGATATGGATTTATTGTGTGTTAATAAATTATGTTGTGTATAATTAGTAATGATCGGACTAGGATTTATATTGAATTTGTAGTGTTTTCGGAATTTTGATCAATTATCTCATACAGTTATAGGAATTTTTAGGATATTCCAGGTTTGCATCTTCCACATTATTTCATGCATAAATGGTCGGTTATTGCAGCTATTTAGTATTTTATATGTATATATAACACTCTGTTACGATTTAGCCGTGGTTACTTAGTGAAAAAAATGTATGTTTAACCCTGTTTTGGACTGAGGTGGAGAGTAATTTCATCAGATTTTGTATATACTATAGTGTGTTGGTGTAGAAGTATTCCACATCATTCACTATAGGTTTCAGTTATGTCGCTCGCATGTCTTGGCAACTTATTCACGTCAGTTGTTTGTTTGATTACATGCTATTTGTTTTCCCGTACATCATGGTTTTTAATGTATGGTATGGGTATGGTAAAGAATTATTCTTTTTGCTTTGTTATTACTCGAGCATTGTAGTATATGTTCGTTCAATTTTGTACGTTCACTGTACAGTTCCCATCTCCAATGCAATCTGATGTTTTTTTATACAATATCGGAATATTAGGGTATATTACGAGTGTATCTGCAGTAGTGAACATTTTTCCGTGCATAATTTAGTTGCATATTGTTAATTTTGTAGTGTTTTAAATATCTTCTCTCAACTTGGTTCAATGTTTGACGTAATTGTTATGGATATAGAAGATCACATTAATTGCAAACTCGGTCTTGCTTTTAGGTTGTTATATATTCATTGTAGTACCATTCATCAATATTTAGAAGGAGTTAGAGAGTCCCCTAGGCAACAACCTCGTTCTGTTTATGCCTATTTGTGTAAGTAGACCGATTTACTATGATTGATACTCCAAGTGTATTACAATTTTAATGTGAATTACATCAGAATGGAGCATCTTATTTAGTATTTTATATAGGTATCGTTGTTATTGTAGTTTTTTTCCACGATAATCATAAAAATGTATGTTACAGAGGCGTAAATTTGTGCTGCATCTTGGTGGAACTTCGTAATTGAACCCTAGCAAGCGTATAGTTTAACGTTTTATAGGACGATTTACTGGATAGTGGGGGTCCTGGTGTACAGGTGGTTTACACTCCCTCGCGGTCTTTTGGACTTCGTCCAAGTTCAACGTACGCTGGAAAAATCTTGTGGACGTCGGTCTTAAGGTTCATGGGTTTGGTTAGGAAGGTTATCCGACAAGCTAATATTTGTTGTAGTGATTTACTTAAGTCATCAGTGAACAAAAGCCCAGCATGTTATAGCCACACTCTTTGAGACTTATGTCAATCCCATTCCTGACCACTGTACCTGAGTATAGATTCTTGGTTATATCCAGGATGTGATTTTGCTCGATGTTGTTATGAGATGATGGACTAAGCAGATGCATGGCACGTCCGAGGTATTGTATCGTGTGCGGGTGTTACCTCTAAATTTGTTAAATATCAGACTTAGATTGCTGAGAAGTGACCTAGTAAAGCATTGTAGAGATCGTTGTTACGACACAGTGGGCTTGGATTTTGTCCCGGTAGAGGCATAGCATAAGTTAGGTCTAGGAGTTTGTAATTAATTTGAACAGGTATCGTAGTATAAGTAACATTAATCGCATTAACTCAGTGATAAATGTCAGATATTTTTGGTAAGGCTTATATGTTAGTATATGATCATAGTCACGAACCAGATCATGTAGGATATTGAAGTAGAATTTATCATCCGGGTGAGGTAGGTTACACCGTATATAATAGTCAATCATTGTCAGTTAGGGTAGAGTTGAAAATCTTATATAGCTATTTCATAGTTGTTGTTATATGTTTTGATTGGTTATCAGAGGAATAAATCTAAATCAGACCTAATTTGCCTATTTTGGGTATAAAATACGTTAAATTGGATATAATGATCCACAATATTGATATGTTTTACATCTCGACTCCAGTTCCATGTCGTCTTGGAGAGCTGATATACCGGTTTTGTGTAGAGTGTTAGTGTTAAAATTCTTCAATAATTTAATGTCAATCTCAATTATGTTATCCGCTCGCATGTATTTTCTAGATGCTTTTTCCCGCATGTCCTATATTTATTAATGTTTGTAGGACGTTTGCAGTTTAATAGCTTAGAAGTGAGGGATTAATTTAGGTTTTGTTATGAGGTTGCATTCCAATTGAGGATATCTGTCTTATTTTGAGCATTCACAATATCCACTGTAGGATTTTTCACTAATGGTTTGTGGTAATGCACGTAAACCTAACTCATCCTAACCTTATCTAAGCAAAGTTTTTTTCTGCCCGTTTTCGTATTTATGTTAGGTATTTCTTCATTGATTTAAGCTTTATTCATATCAAATCTATCCACTTGACTCTATAGTTTTAGCAATCTTAAACATAT
>SDVV010010398.1:0-16271 GCA_016164225.1 Gammarus roeselii
TTGCACATCTCAGCAACGCATCCCTTAGCGTCTCCCATTCTTCCTCCACATCTCTCAGATCCTGTCCTCTCACGTTCTCATATTCTTCCTTCAACGCCTGCTGGAACTCCTCGGCTCTACTTTTCACATTCAGTCCACTCACTTTCACTACCTCTCTCCCTCCTTCCACTCGTTTGTTGCCTTTCCACTTCTGCTCCACTCTTAATCTGCCTTCCACCAGCAGATGGTCAGACACTCCTCCACCCTCCCCTCTCAACACCCGCACATCCAACAGCCTCCCCACCACTCTCCTCGATATCAGCACAAAATCCATCAGTGCTCTCTCCACCATTGTACCATGTTGTAGCATAACAAACATCTTATTACCAACAGGTTAGATGCCTACAAGATTAGATTAGAGGTATAAGGCTTTCTAGTTGTTAGATAGCCTATTAGCGTCCCCACTTTCCCGCACCAGTGCGGGATCACAGCAAGCGAGGGTACATTGCCTCCATATCAAGGCTAGACCTACCTGCTGTATCTCCGTAGTGTCGTGTGATGTGCTTCTTCCATTCGCTGGTGCTGTAGGCCTTCAGAAGGTCGTCGGGCACCAGCTGACCGAGCACCTCACTGAAGAGGTAAATTGGGTAATAAATATAAAAGATTTTGAAATAAATAGATAGACCGACAATAGATTAGAAGAAATACGTTTATAGAGTTGGTGTTCATGTCCTTACTCAGAACGTCAAATTGTCAACTACTGATGACATGAGTCGACGCCAGGCTGAAGACGAGAAGTTCGGTCAATAGATAATGGATGTGGGTTTTACCGTACACACACACAAAAAAAAATCAGTTGTTGCGTTCCTTAGCTCCTCGTGCGGTGAAAGTGCACGAATACCTTGGAAAGAACTTCATTCGCCTAGGATATGTTGCTCATGATTGAAGAACTATATGTTGATACCAATCCCAATAAAACAACTCTCCCTGATGCACCAACACTATTGAACTGTTCACTCATGAACAAAAAATCAAAATAGGTCCTCGATATCTAGCAATGCTGTGTTCAGTATTAGGGATATGAGAGCTAGCATCGTGCGTATGCACATATTTGATGCCATATTAGCGAGGTTAACACTAATAGATGCCCTCCAATAGTAAGCAATCTGTATAGCATCGAATTGAAGTAATTCACAGTTACTATTTTCTCTCACCCAATCTGAGCAAGCTCCAGCTTGCTCTCCCCGAACCGCACTCTGTAGATGAGCCCGGCCAGCTTAGCAGCGCTCTCTTTATCGCACTTGTGATAACCTGGAAAACGATACGAGAACAAATGACAATCCTATGCGCACAGGATCTGAAGAAATCTGATAGGTACAGAGTATGCTGAAGCTGGGGTACAGTGGTTTCCCCACACTGACTGCACAGAAGGGGTGAATCGCATGGTCGCCTCCGACAGTGCATTGCCGGATCTTAGACCACTGATTTGGAACAGAGACCAGCACTACGTAGTATAGCACGGTATCCTCTTGGCTACCTCGGTTTCACTGGTCTTGTACAGTCGCAAAATAAAATTAGCTCATGGTCACTCTATAACGAAGTAACAAACGATACGTTTCTCACGTGTAACTCAACTTAACGCGAATCTTTGTAACGGTTTCTGTTACGACGAAGGTTTTCAACTATTGCAAAGAAATTTATTCACACAAAATTTTAATTTACGGCGAAAAAGTATCATTTACAGACGAACTGCCGTCCTTCCACAGTTGTCCCGTTTATCTGTGCTCATTATAAAAGGAAGTTTTCTGTGTATTCCGCTTTTTTTTATGTTCAAGAAGCATCTAAGTTGCGAATCGTCTCTGGCAAAGGTTTCAATTTAGGTGTTGACCATCTCGCAGCGAATACGTGGCCTTGTATGTCACTTGAAATTATTCGCCAGCAAAATTGCGGCATTTCAAAAGTACCAACTGACAAATTGGTAATAAAATTAACTCATGTATAAACCAGAACTTCGCTCACTCCTACCCTTGATAACCTCTTCGCTATTTGCTAACTAATCTGAGCCTAAGCCAATCACACGCAGTGCGTTCGGAGGAGTTAAGAGCACTCAACGGAGTTGTTCTCATTCATCGATGCGAGTGCCGCCTCATCTCCAACTGCTCAATAGTTTCTAATATTTGTAAATTTAACAGGAAACGGAATAAAATTAAAATCAGTCTTACAGCCACGTAACTTACTATGGTCGATCAAATGAATCGACGTTATAAAAAAATGCTACTGAAGTTGACCTTTAATATTTATGCAAATCTTAATTGGCTGTAAATTTCTAGTCGCAACTGTACACTAGAAAAAGATTAACATATTTTAAAGGAGAATTTTTCGTTCAATATTCAAACTCATGCTAATGAGCTATGAAGTACATGTTCTAGAAAGATTTTTTCCTCTCGACAAAATTAGATTTCAAGATCTCTTTTCCTGTGACAGTAAGATTTTTAAAATTCATGAAAATTTTGTCCGTTACAATACTGTATATTAGAGATCCAAATCTTCTAGTTATAATACCGTAACACAACTTCTTCTGGACTTAAATTAGACGCGCTAAGAATATTATTTGTTTTTTCACATTACACCAGAGACGAATGAATTTTCTTTCACGACTTTACAGTAGGCAGTGGGGCAACTACTGATTGTTTGAATAAGCCATCACAAATAGGAGTTATTTTCATGAAAGGTAGATTTGACTCCGTGCACTTTTTTGTTTAAATCAGCCCAGCCCATACTTTCAGTGTCGCACCAAAGAGGGGGGTCTCGATGTCGTGCCTCTTCTGATCCCTCACACCTTTGCAAATTAATATAATATAATACAAACTGCAAAAATGGTTTGGTTGCTCATGCTCATTAAGAGGGCTCTCCTTGGGTGCGTCATTTCCCAATTTCGTCTTATTCCTCAACATTTTCCACGGCAGATCAATGATACCTCTGAGGTACTTGGGCAGCTCCTGGTGGTAGTGGAAGATGAGATCGGCGTTGCGGTCCTTGCCCGGTGTGATGCTGGTCCACATCTTCCTCATGAAGAACACACGGTACACAAACACGGCACGACTTCCTGAAACAGAAAGACCGAGTAATCACAGCTTTAAATAACATACAGCGTCGTATCAAGCGATAGAGTACTGTATGTATTATAACATCAAATTTTTGTTTATTGTGAATGCAAACTGTTCAATGGTTAAGAACAGAACTGTTGCAAGGTCCAATGGTTAAAAACGGAACTAACTGTTGACTGTGTTTTTTTTCCGGAATGAACAGATTGCTAATGAGCTATGAAATACATGTTCTCGCAAGGATTTTTTAGCTCGTCAAAATTCAGTTTCAAGATCGCTTTTCCTGGGACGGTGTTCAAGGATTATTGTACCGTCTCTGTTGGGTCTCGTCTTTTGCATCCAGTCTGTGAGGACTCGAACAAAGTCAAAGAAGAAGTCCTCCTCGGGGACAGAGATGGCCTTGTCCGAGATAATGACGAAGAGGCTGAAGCCCTCGAAGGACTTGATGCCGAGGCGCTGGGCGATGTCTCTTGTGAGGTCCATGGCCCGAGTGGAGGAGCTCACCTCAAACGCTTGATCAGAGTCATCTGGGAAATAGACCTGAACGGAGAAAAGAAGTTTGTTACGTTATATAGTCTTCACCATGATGTTTGGAGAGTCAATACATCTCGAGTTCTGACGCATCTTCACCATAAGAGTGCTCTAGGGCTTCGGATGTTGCAAAGCAGTTGGTAACAAGCTCATTCGAACATTCTCGTTTGCACTAAGGGAAGCTAAAATCCAGCTCTTCAAATCATATTGCTATCCGATTTGTTGTGATGCACTGTGGAGAAAGTACTTCCAATATAGCGTGAGGGAAATAGCAGTGAGTTATAATGACACATTTAGACGGCTGATGCAGGTCCCTCGTTCGACGTCAGCGAGCAGGGTTTTGCTGAAAACCAGTCAGATCCCATCAAAGTACTGTTCCGTAAAGCAACACACAGCCTTATGACTCAAGAAAGAGTTATGAACTTCTCAATTGAAATTCTCGTTGCAATCAGCACAGGAGATGCGCTCGCTGCCTCGTCATTGTTAAGGCGATCGTACACATTGGTAGGATAAATTTGTATGTCGTAACCTATTTTTAATTGTAAGCGGTAATTTAATAACTTTGTTATCGCTGTAACCCTAAAATAAGATGTCTCAATTGTAATACTATGCTCAAGTTGGTTTTCAATAAAGTTGTTTAATTAGTATTTGGAAAATCCTCCCACTCTTGGCGCCCACATGGGCTGGTATCTAAAGCGAAATCTACTAGTGCACACATCTTGCGACGGAGTATCTCGTTGGTCTCATCGAAGTGTGGTGGTTGTGGTTGGAGAGGACTGAGGCCCTTTCACCAACTATATTTTTATTTCATGAATCAATTGCGATATTTTTCTGTGTTGATAAACCCAAAATTTTTTGTTCCAGAGTGAGACAGAAAGAGAAAATTGATATACAAAATTCGTGATATTTCAAGAAAAAAGAATTGTTACACGAGGAACTGTTTTTCGAATGGGTTATTGGAGTGGCCTGGAACTCGTAACTAGCTTGCTGGATTGATTCTGCCGAAAACAAAATAAAGATTTGTGCGATGATTTTTTTTTCATCGGAAAATGTTTTCCAGATAATCGTCTGCAATTTTTATAATATAATATGTTTCAGCGATTATTATGAAAAAAAAAACATTGAAGTACGTACGTATAATCTGAAATGTTATTTCCATGTGTTTTGAAGGTCTTTAAGCTGCGTAACTCGGATAATTATTACTGTGGAATATTATACAGCGCTCGAGAATAGCAAGTTTGGTAAAAAAATTATAGTAAAAGTCTGAGAAAAAGTTGGCGTGAATAAAACAGTGCAATACATCAACCTAAATTGTGGTCGAATATGCTGTGTACCCGGGGGAGTGCAGAGTTTTCTAGAATGGGTTAACCCGGACAAAACGACAACAGCGTCACCAATCACCTTGTGGAAGATCTGCGTGGTCTTGTGGTGGATGGCCTCCACCTCGACCTGGTGGGGCGGCCGCACGCGGTGCCCGTGCATGAGCGTCTTCTGGAGCCTGACCATGGCGTCACGGGCAATGGGGTGCTTGCGGGTCTTCAGGAACAGGTTCAGTTCCTACGTGAGTAAATAAAGTGAAACATTTCGGAACATCTTCTGTGGTCGCGGTGTTGATGTTTTTTTTATCGTTTTACCATTCACAAAAGGAAAATATTTCAATGAAAATGATCTTGACCACTTGAGCTCAGATTTAGTCTTAGAGGAGGTGATTTCCTTACCTTCATGAGGGCCTGGGAGCAGGTAAAGAGGCCAGTCGCAAGCCACATCAGCTCCCACCCTCTCTCTTCACTGAGCCTGTTTCTGTTATCCGTCAACTGCTTCATGAGCTGACAGTAGACCTCGTCACGGAGGATCTCCTGATGAAACAGATTCAAAGAAATCAGCAATTCATTCACGTTGGTGGAATGGAAGTTGTTACGCACGCTTCAGTCGGTTCCGTTGTTTAGTGTTGTACACTGTTATTCTTATGGTGTAATAACTGTGATAATGTGTACTTGGCAAACGTTTTATGATGCGAACCGTGATATTTTTAATTCCCACGACAGCAACAAAATTAAACCTGCACTCAATATATTTTGAATAGTGTCCATTGCTCCCTAAGCCCGCACTCTTTTTGACTCGCCTCCTTGAGTGGTCCGTTGAAGACGTGGTCCGTGAGGTCTGTGTCGGTGCGGTTAGAGCGGGTCGGAAGCTCTCCAGTAAACTTGAGGATGGCCGTGAAGGTGTGTACCGCCTGCTGGGAGAGAGTTTCGGTCTCCAACACCTGGGGGAGGAGCAGGGCGACATGAGTATGCGTGACCTGATACCCTAGTTTTGAACGCTAGCTCCAGCAGAGATGTTCGGAATATGACGATTGATCCGAGCGAGCAAAAGAAGGAGCACGACATGGAAAGAGTAGGTTGGGCCTGATCAGATCATGATCTAGATACTAGAGTAAGAAAATAGTATCCCTGGCAAATGTGCTCATCAGACTACTGTAGAAAGTGTCTTCTTGGTACACACTTCGGTACAGAAGCCTTTTATAAGAGCATATTGTTCTGGAGACTTAGTCGAATTTCCAAGTGGTTTGACAGCTTAACTTTCATCTCAACGTCCATTCTCATTGCATTCAAGTGGTTAGAGTAACTAGTGTAACAGTAGAAACAGCTGCTCGGAACCGCACCCGAGGTACCCTAGATAAGTACCGAGTTACTCAACTAGGTACTAGTTAAGTACCTTAGTACACTCAATAGGAAAACTCAGGCATTTAAAACAGTGAATTTCCTTCAGTATATCTTTTCGTTTTGAGGATAATTGTTCTGCTCGCATCAACCTTCCTCAAACATCTCATTCATTTACTGCTACCCACGTTGACTCGCAGCTAGCTCCTCTCACACACTCTGCTAAACTCCGACACTAGTCTACACAACTTCTCCTCCGAATCTGCCACAATTGCCGTATCATCCGCGAACAGTAACCGACTCACCTGCCAGCTCCACTCATTTGCTCCCACACATTATGAACCTCGACTCATTACACTTACACTGCGTTCACCTCCATGACACTCCATCAAGGTAGAAATTGAGCAGCCAGAGACACATAACGCAAGCTCGTCTCAGTCCCCCTTTCATTGTGAACCAAGCACTCACATTGCTCTCCATTTTGACACATGCTCTGCTGTCAACATTGAAACTCAACCGCTTTCAACAAAATTCTGCCCACTCCATATGAACACAGCACCCTCAACAGCGTAGGTCTTTCACAGATCCATAAAGACCCAAAACTCATCCCTTTTTTCTTTGAAAGACACTTTCAACATACATGCCTCACATAACTGCAAAAATCCGATCGGTACACCCACTACCACTTCTGATGTCTCAAAGGTCCTCGCTGATCGCACCGTCTGTTCTGTCTTTGATCCTCTTGAATAAACTCTCCTGTACAACTTACCGACAACACGTAACAAACTGAAACCTCTTGAGTTGCATTCGTTCATTTTTATCTTCTTTTCCTCTATACAGCGGAACTATATAAGCGCTACGCCCAACACAAAACGTAGATTCAGAAGCCTCCCCTGATATTCGACTATCATCACTCGCACTCAGTCGCAACTCCGTCCAAACCAGGGTCTTTCCCTGCTATTATCAGTCCTACCGCCTTCTGCATCTTTTCCTTGGAAATTTCCGCAACAAGTCTAAGCACCACCACCTCACAAGTCCAAGCACCACCACCTCAACATACAATAACTCCTCCAAATGTTCAGCCCAACTCTTCCGTACATCACCACTTTCCAACAAAAAAAAACAGGCCGTTCACATCTTTTTCCTCCTTCTCAATTTAAATCTCTCCCTGCCTAACATATTTTTATTCGCCTCAACATTCTCGCACAACCGCCTACCCCTCTTGACATTAGCGTCCCTTTAAGCTCTCCTCACCTCCCACTTCACCTTGTTCATCTCTATAGATGTCATAGTCACCACCGACCTTGCCTGCAACCACTCCTCAAAGACCCCATTCTCTTCCACTCGCAAGAGCCATATGATTTTGCATTGCGCTTCTGCTTTTTATTCGAATTAATCCTAAAGAGTAAACATTACAGTGACGTTTTTACGAGAGAATCTTGATAACATCCGTTGAACGTAGTTTTCGACCGATTTAGACCTTTGTGTATTTTTTTTAACCATACTCGGAATTTTTTAAACTTTTATGATTCTCGACTGTTCCCGAGTTTTTAGGTAGAAAATCTGGCTCCTCAATGCTAAATGTCTGGTAAATACAGCGTGGTGTCTAACACCTTTGGCGGTCTAAATATCTGCTCGGTACCGTGTGGGGTCTCCCGCGCTCAGCTGTCTGTCGGCTGAACCTTCAACCCCCTGCTTTCCTATATAAGCGAGGGTTGGGCTACCCCATCATTCATTCGTCGCTCTTGCTTCGGACGCAGCGCACTCCTGCCTCATTTGATCCAACAGATCGTCGCAAGATTCAGTGCGGGGCGTCTCATCTGGGCAGTGGATTAGTGACCCACGGCCCCTAGAGTCAGAAATGGGGTCGGCAATTATTGCCCTGCCGCACTGAATTTCCTCTCAGTGAGCTGTGTCCCATCCGAATTTGTCGGCAGAAAAATTTGTTGGCAGAAAAATTTGTCGACTTATAAATTTGTTGACAAATTTTGCAGACTTACAGAATTTGTCAACTCATAAAATTTGTTGACACACAAATTTTGCCGACTTACAAATTTGTCAACACGACAACTTGTTGACACAAATTTTGCCAACTTACAAAATTTGTCGACACAGAAATTTGTCGACACACAAAATTTGTCGACACACAAAATTTGTCGCCTTATAAATTTGTTGACTTATACATTTGTCAACTTATACATTTGTTGACATAAACATTTGTCGACTTATAAATTTGTCGATACAAAAATTTATTGACACACAGAAATTTGTCAACACACAGAAATTTGTTGACTTTTGAAAATTTGTCAACTTATAAATTTGTTGACTCACAAATTTGTTGACTCACAAAAATTTGTTGACATATAGATTTGTCGACCCTCAAAATTTGTCTACGGGGAAATTTGACACAGAAATTTGTCGACACAAACTTTGTCGACGCAAACTTTGTTATGTCAACTTAGCAATTTGTCGACTTATAAATTTGTAGATACACAAATTTTGCCGTTCCACAAATTTTGTCGACATGGAAATTTGTTGACACAAAATTTGTTGACTTATAAATTTGGAGCCCAAAAATTTTGTAGACTAAAAAAAAAATTTTTTTTACAGCATACAAAAATTTGTCGGCACATAATATTTGTCACCACATCAAAACTTTGTCAACACAAAAAAATTGTCAACAAACAAATTTGTTGACACATAAATTTGTCGACACATAAATTTATCAGCACCAAAACTTTGTCGACTCGAATTTTTTTCGGCACATAACGTTGCCGAGACAACAATTTTGTCGACACATAATCTTGTCAACGAAAAAAAAATTGTAGTTTTGCCAACACATCTAGTCCATTTTTGGTCGGATCGAGAACTCTTTCTGCAATATTGTCTTATAATCATACTCTCAAATGGTCTTTACCCCGCCTTATACCCTCTCCCTGCTTTCAGAAGAATGCTGAACACGCACTCCTCTGCCCAATGGTGACCCACGTGTCACTTGCCTGAAGCACTCCGCTTGCTTTGCGGGACACATGTATCGACCAGCGGGGTGCGACATCTGCCTATCGGTCATGAATGCGACCCCAGGCAGTGCAGCCTACGAGGCTTTCCTACACAGATATCGGTCCAAGAGACGGAGATACACTGGCAACGCCACATCGGACACAAGGTCCATTTTGCACCCTGACTCCCGCCACCTTACACTTCCAGGCACGCAACGCAATCCACCTCGCTACTCGGAGAATATGAAAAAAAAAGGAAGGCAAAGGAGGACAGTACTGCAGCAGATGGCCCAAGTCGTCTCCCCCCCCCCAATCGTCGAGGGGCTCTGACAGGGATAGCCATACTTACACGAACGGCCCCCCCTCGAGGTCCCCTACCCCCGACGCGCCTGTCCCAACCTCGGTTTCTGGGTCGCAGATGCGTGACAAAGGACGCATTACCCTCGGCGATCTCGGCACGCATTTCCTCATACGGGAAGAAAGCATGCTGGACATGCTGCCACCCAACCAGGAGGGGAACTCGCAGCGGGAGTACAACCCTGGGGACCTGGGCCTGCTCTCCGTGTTCATGCGGACAGCATCGGGCGAGGGAGCCGCAACATCGCTCAAGACATTGCTCCTCCCCATCTCCCCGCCCCACATTTCGGAGTCTCCGATCACGGGGGACAACATACCTGAGTCGGTTCAGGCGTCCGCGTGGGCCCGCACAGGGGCACGTAAGGGAGTGTCGCCCGCGGCTCCGCTCGCCCACCGAATATGGACCGCTCCCCAGCCATCAAGCCCCGCCCTCTAACGACGACGCACGAGCCACTGCACCCCTAGCATGGCCATAACCACGAAGCTCGACAAGTTGCTTATGACGCTCGGCTCTCTCGAAGACCGATTTGAGGCTCGTCTCCAGTCCCTTTCCAACGATGTGGAGGCGATGTTCTACGATCTGGAATAGCGGGATCTCGGATGGGAAGGCAACGAGGGGAACGAGGATGAGGAGGACGGAGGGGCAGACTTCGAACCCCCATGGGAGGAGAAGAAGGCGCATCTCGGGGAAGAACCCCCCGCCCTTCGCCAAATACCTTTCCTCCCTCCGCTCGCCCCATCCCGAGTCACCGCTCACACCTTTACCGGACACGGACAGACAGCGTTCACGGCACCAGCACCTCCCGGTACCATCACAACCCCCCCGCTTCCGAACGGTACCCAGGCGCACTCGGGTGGAGCTAGTGTCAGAGGTGACATGATCGAAGTGTGGAAGATTAAGAAGGGTAAGGAAAACGTCGAGCGAGCAAGCCTTTTCATTTTAGATGCGAATGGAGTGACCAGGAATAATTTATACAAAACTGTTGGCAAACGTTTCACACTCGATATCAATCGCAATTTTTTCACGTATAGGGTTGTCGAAGAGGGGAACAGACTTACCACGGAAGTTGTGGACAGCGATACAATCGAAACGCTCAAGTCACGGCTCACAAATTCTACCAAAATCGCCGCTAAATAGCTCCCATCTATAGCACTTTTACCAGTATATTCGTGAAAAATGGTGTTCGGCATCGAAACCCATACGGTTAAATTAGTGCCCGGCATTGGCACTAGCACATTAAAAAAGGTGCCCGGCATTGGTGCCTACTCGTTGGTACCTATTCAACACCGTGGGTCGGTGGCTTTTTCTTCAGGTGCTGATTTGAGTCGTTTCTTGATGTATTAAAACAGAAAATACACAGACACAAGATGCTATCTTAGACGTTCTACTTTAGCACTAATATTCTGACTATCAAAAGGCAACCCAGTATGGGCCAAAAGTCCTGTTGTTGTCTTCTTACACTTGTAAACACTTGTGAACTCCAAACGCAGGTGGCTCATAACCTGCGCGGCTACATCCTCGGTGCATCACTGACGGGGATTCTTGAGCGCATCCGGACTCTCGTCCTCATCGATGGCACGTCAGTTACCCCTCAGGCACTGCGTTGTCTGTCAGAGCTCACCACAGGCTTCGTTCACAAACTATTGTCGGGATCCCTCTTTGACGCAGCTCAGTGGAGATACCTGATTTGGCTTCAGACGCTGGACAGGCTCGCTCCGGAATCCGTCTGGATCCCCCCTTCTAGCAGGGTCAGTATTTGAACCTCAACTATTCACAGACAGGGTGATCTTACAGGCTAGCCAAGCGCTGGACACTTTCCGTCGCAGGACAGAGGTCCTCTCTTTTTTGGGCCCGTCCACATCAGGTTTCGTTTTCCCTGCTCCAAGGAGAGCCCCGCAACACCGGGAAGCTGTTGCACAGCATCCCCTCTATAGCCGAGGCGGAATGACACGAAGCTTCTTTCGTGGCTGACCCGCACCGCCCAGGGCGCGCCCTACGTTCCAGCAGGACACTAGGCAACCCCAAGGGAGGCGGTTGGTCTCCGGTGCTCCTCAGACAAGCTCCAGGCCCCGCCCCCCGCCTGCCCTGGGGGCCCGGGGTTGCACTCAGTACGTTCCAAAGAGTAGTAGTCGCGGAGGGGGTCGGGGAACCTCAGCACACAAACGACCCTCTCCCTCCCGCTCGCAGCCCACAGCTAACTACAGACAGCATGACCGCCCTCCCCTTCCGTATACTCTGACGTTCTGCCGGCAACCTTCAGGAACCGCCACGCGCACTGGACCAAGGCCACGCCCTTGGTCAAACGCATTATCGCCACAGGCCTCTCCTGGAAATGGACGCCATGACCCCCCCCCTCCACTCGATCACACAGTCTCTCACCGATAATACGAGGACGTTCCAGAACCCCTCGTCACAGAATTTCTGCGCAAAGGCATAGTCAAGGCGGTTCCCAGACAGCCGGCTTTTGTATCTCGCATCTTTGCGGTCCCCAAGGCCTCGAGAGGAGATCGCCTGGTGATCGATCGACCTCTCCGACCTCAACAGGTACATCCCGGTATCCACGTTCCGTATGTCATACACGCAACGCATACCGGCAGTTCTGAACCCCCCTCTCTGGTTTACCTAGATGGATATCAAGGACGCCTTCCCGCACATCCCAATTCATTCCAAGTTCCAAAGGTTCCTGGCCTTCAAACTGCGAGGCCAACTGTTTTTTTTGGCCCTCCCATTCAGTCTCAACCTGGGACCGAAAATCTTTACAACGGTCGCGAAACTGCCTCTTCGTTTACTCCACCAGCTAGGGAAAGATGCGGCCTTCTACATCGACGACTGGCTACTCTGGGCACCGACAACACTTCACTGCCGGCGCAACACCCAGACGTCTCCTTACGGAAAGCAACTTCGCTAGCCCTCATGAATGATGGGGTAGCCCAACCCTCGCCTATATAGGAAAGAACGGGGTTAGGGGCCAAGCCGGCAGGCAGCTGAGCGCGGGAGACCCCGCATGGTACCTAGTAGACATTTAGACCGCCAAGCGCGTTAGACGCCACGCTGTATTTACCAGACATTTAGCGTCGAGCAGCCAGTTTTTGTACCTAGAAACTTGGGAACAGTCGAGAATCTTATAAGTTTCGAAATTCCCGTGCAAGGTGAAAAGACACAGAGGTCTAAACCGGTCGAAAACTATGTTCAACGGATGTTATCAAGATTCTCTCGTAAATACGTCTCTGTAATGTTTTTTTCTTCAGGATTCATTCGAATAAAAAGCAAAAGCACAATGCAAAACCATATGGCTCTTACTCATTGCAGAGAAATAGTTTTTTATCGAGAGAATCGAGGTGACAAAGTTATACTATTTTGCGCCACCGCCAGTTTAACCTCGTCGTTCCCCCACACCCGCTTACAGGGCTCACACCCCACACATTTTACACACATCTCAACAACGCATCTCTGAACGACTCCCATTCTTCCTCAACATCCTCAGGCCTTGAGTGTGCCGACCTGATACCTGATCCTCAGGCCTTGAGTGTGCGTAACCCGTTACCCTGATCCTCAGGCCTTGAGTGTGCTGACCTGATACCCTGATCCTCAGGCCTTGAGTGCGAGTGACCTGATACCCTGTCACGTTCATATTCAACAAATACGTATAAAACTGATAAAATATTTGTTTTGCAAGATACAATTATTTGAGTTATAAATAACCTTCAATTCGATTTTTATATTAGTAATCTTTTTATAACATAAATATCTTAGAACTGGAAGATCATCCAAATTCAAAATTTCTCTACAAGCATTCAAAGCATTATACAAAAACCATGATAAAGACCTATTCAGATCAACTAAGAAATTACTGTATGTAAGCCATTAAAACACAATCAAGATATGTTGATACCCTTGTAATGCCCAGTTGTTAAAGGTGATTGAACAATGAGTTAGGTACTAATTTCAACTGTGTTGAAATTTGGAACTATCAGCCATATGTTCACAGTTTAAATGTATCTTCCAGTTTTTTCGTCACGAACAAAATAATTATACATATCTTCCTGGCCAAATACATTTATAGTTGTTTTGTAATTTTCCCTCCGTCTCTCAACTATGTCCAAATTTGTAACTTAGTTGAAGCAGAAGAATTACTAGTACAAACTTTAGCCTTCTATTAATGTTGATTTCTTCTTATAATGGTCTCATGTAAAGTTGTTCGAAGTATCCACTTCACTCGGTGTTATTTCTGCTGGTATCTATGCTTATTCCCATAGGGTACATTTCTTTTAGGTTTGGTAATAATCGATAGGTTAGTACATTAAGATTAGCTTGCCCCAGACGCTCCTAATAACGTATATATGGCTTTCAATTATGCCCTGTAAACTATTCCAACTATACAAAGAAATCAAGACAAGTAGACAGAGCAATCTCTTTGTAATAAACTGATCAAGTGTAAGAAGAAAGTAGGAAATTTGTCTTTGGTGGAGAGCATCCTGAACAATTAGCTCGCTGTTGTGGATCAGACGGTGAGAGCAGGTCTCCGGGGTGCCTCCAGCAGAGAAAGTTGCATTTGAATGCAGCAGTTTCTGTACCATATTTGGGTACTTATAGATCCGTAGACTCGAACGAATCCAGAGACGCAACGCATTGCTGTTGTTCTTAGGGTTGGGTCTAAAATCTGTCAACAGCATCTCTCTGACCGCGCTGCGGTCAGAGAGTGGACGAGTTGGGACGGCATGGACTCTCACGCAAGCTTAGTGCCGGCCGCTTTCCCGGGCACTCGGCGTTGGATGACATCGCCAAGAGATTTTCTTAGAGAAAAGAGTTCCCATCGGTGCTGGAACCCCTGGGCTTGGAAAAGGATGGTATAGCAAGAGGCTTGATGGCATCACAATATTCCCCTTCAAAAATTGAAAGCATTCGCTGGGACGGTACTTGTGTGAACACGTAAGCGGAAACCCATTAGCCTCGGCTATTTCAGCTGGTTCCGCTGCTGCAGAGGCAGAGATGCGTAAGCGCAGGAAATGTGGCGCTTTGATGCGGAAGTGTCAATTGCCCATGGCTTTAGCAACGACGGTGGTGTATGGCAAATCAAGTGCGAGGATTGTGAGGAAGATCAAGCGTATATTGGTAGAGATTAAGTACAGTTTCACGGAAATCGCTGTAGTTCCAGCAAGAGCTGAATTAGCCGTACAGAGAGGCAACGTTTTCAGCATCCTATCCGCAGGGACAAAAGCTGATGAGTAGTTTTGATGCGTTGGACGACACTCCTTATTGTGCTCATATCTAACCCTACACTGTTCTGTAGTAGCTAACACTTCACTCCTTACAAAAATTTCCTCGACTTGGAAGTTATTTTTTTTTTCATCACGTTTTTATCCAGCCAGTTTTTATTTAAACATTTTTTTAATCTTCAGTGTCTGACAAATAAATATCCCTAAAAATACAGTACAGCGGAGCCAATATCCACGCAACGCCGAACGCCAAATTTGTAACCATTGATGCAACAAGACATCGTCAGTCTCCGAGGGCAACCTGACAGTGCGATGTCTTCTCTCTATCGTCCCTGGCCTCACCTTCAGAAGCAGCGGCTGCTGGAGTGGCTCCCTGGAGTGCTTCCAGAGGGTGGAGGGGCCGCGCCGGGCTGCTGTCAGCTGACTGCGACGGGACACAGTGCCGATCGAGTTGGGTCTGGGGGAGGGTTGAAGTGGGTCAAGGGACAGCTACAGGGGAAAGTGAAGGGTGCAGGAGAGGGCAATCGCGTGACAGGAGACATTGATATGTACGGTAAAGTGATAGTGGGTGGGAAACTGAAGTAGGCTATGATATGGGATTAGATTAGAGTGACAGTCTCCCGCACCGCGAGGTGTGCGATAAATCGTGATGCTAAGGTCGAGGAATAGAGAAGGGCTAAAGCTGGAGGAGAAGTAGGGAAAGTGGAGGGTAACCCATACAAGAAAAACCTGTGACTGATGCGATGAAAGTGACCAGAATTGGGAATTTTCCGGTTGTTAATTGTGTACGCGCACCAGCCTTACCACGGAGTGCTATCCCTCACCTGCAGTACCAGCCTTACTACGGAGTGCTATTAATCACATGCAGTACCAGCCTTACTACGGAGTGCTATCCCTCACCTGCAGTACCAGCCTTACTACGGAGTGCTATCCCTCACCTGCAGTACCAGCCTTACAACGGTGTGCTATCCCTCACCTACAGTACCAGCCTTACTACGGAGTGCTATCCCTCACCTGCAGTACCAGCCTTACTACGGAGTGCTATCCCTCACCTGCAGTACCAGGCTTACTACGGAGTGCAATCCCTCACCTGCACTACCAGCCTTACTACGGAGTGCTATCCCTCACCTGCAGTACCAGCCTTACTACGGAGTGCTATTAATCACCTGCAGTACCAGCCTTACTACGGAATGCTATTAATCACCTGCAGTACCTGCCTTACTACGGAGTGCTATCCCTCACCTGCAGTACCAGCTTTACAACGGTGTACTATCCCTCACCTACAGTACCAGCCTTACTACGGAGGGCTATCCCTCACCTGCAGTGCCAGCCTTACTACGGAGTGCTATCCCTCACCTGCAGTACCAGCCTTACTACGGAGTGCTATCCCTCACCTGCAGTACCAGCCTTACTACGGAGTGCTA